>JANAVB010033020.1:7996195-8196195 GCA_029216955.1 Iris pallida | reverse complement strand
ATGTATATTTGTTGGTTATATTCTTACAACTTGCATAAAGAAAAAAAAAAGAGCTAAGAAACTAGAAATAAAAATATTTAAGTAAAGGGATTCGATACACGTTATAAAATGATGTCAATATGAGCATCAGGTTATCTCCTATTTGATGGGAGACTAAAAATCATTCCGTATTGAATAATATGAGCATCATGTTAGCTTCCATATAATCAACAACACCGACAATATCTCACTAGGCCAACACATTCCATTATTGGCCCATAAAATAATCGTGCGATTGAACAAACAATTAAAGGATGGCATTTGAGTAGGGGTGAGTATTCGGTTTATTCGGTTCCAACCGAACCGAATACGCAAAAATCGAATTGGACCGAAACCGAATAAGCAAAACCGAAACCAAACCGAATTGGTCAATAACCGAACCGAATTAAATCGGTTCGGTTTTCGATTTATTCGGTTTTTGGGTTAATATATATAATAACTATATATACCCAGATATATTTATTATATACCTATATATATATATACCTATAGTATATACCTATAATTAATGCATATATATATATATATATATATATATATATATATATATATATATATATATATATATATAAACTAAATTTTCTTATTCGGTTTTGGACCGAAACCAAAAACCGAAATCGAAACCGAATAAGAAAATCTAGTATTTTCAAAACCGAAACAAAATCGATTTTTTTAAAAACCGAACCGAATCTCTTATTCGGTTCGGTTCGATTTTCGGTTCAAAACCGAATAATGCTCACCCCTACATTTGAGTGCATGCTTTATCATTTTACAATAATTAAAAGAAAATTGCATCATGACTAGCTAGAGATTTTGCTAACTTACCGTTTGTAAAAATTAATACCAAAAAACCAACATGAGATGCACACAAATCTTGAAGATGAAACTAATGTTTCAAAATATCCACTTGCGAGTCCGATATGAACACAACGGAGGACTAACCAAACGACTTAATATATTACACTCGAGTTATAGCAGAGGCGAATTTAAAACTATAAAGACCTGGTCAAACTAACTAAGGTATGTCGAGTTACATTTATTTCATTGGTTCAAACTTTATTTTTGAAATATTTGTTGAAATATTTGTTGCACTAGTATTTCGAAAACATTTATTTATATTTGAAAAAAAAATTCCACCTAAAATTAAATCCATTTGGCACCAAATAAAATTCTAACTATAATACGGTTCACCTGAACCAACCAGCACAGTCCGACCCGTTCCATGATGGTGGCTCGGTCTCTATTATTGACTTTAAAGCGAAAGCGACACTCTTTATTGATAAATCAATCAAGGACGTCGGAATCAATGCTCCCATTAAATCTCAACCGTCCGTTCTGCCCACCCATAAAAGAAAGGTCACCCCTACCCTATTCCCACCCTGCGGTGACCGAACTCAACAAACCAGGTGAAGATCTCACGGCCATTATTGATACTCTCCTGAAATCAACGGCCCAACTTCTCCAACCATCGCCGGTCTCCGGCTGCCACGTGATAATCGATCGCTTCGGTCACCACCCATTTCATATCGACACGTGTCGGTAATTGGATGGGAATAATCTATATATAAGACACCTAAGAATGAGGAATTTAGAAACAACGTCCCCGAAAAAATAAAATAAGAATAAAGAGAAGAAAAATAAAAGGAGAAAATTTTGGTGTTCTTCGTTTTTTTCCCCCCTTTGTTTGTTGAATAATAATGGCGATTTCGAAGCTGGCGATGCTTTGGATCGTCTTCTCCCTCATGGTCGTCGGACTCAGAGCGGAGCCGGAGGAGGTCACCGTGGAGCCCGTGGCTTCGGATTCGGGTCTCAAGTTCGAAATCGAACGGTTGAGATCCAAGATCTCTTCTTTAGGTCAGTATTCTCATCCCAATCACCAAGCTACGGTTCCTTTCCGATTCTTTTATTTCCATGCACTTTTGGGGTTTGATGTTCAATTATTAAATTACTAGTCAAATCGTTCTTAAATGATCTGGTAATTTTCGTCTACATAAATTTCTTAATTTTTTCCCCTCAAGTCTAATCATTCTTTGCTGACTTATATAAATCACCATTTAATGCGAAATGCTTTTGAATTTTATTAGAAAGGTTTGATTTTTGTTTGGGGTTATTTTGTATAAGGGTACAAGTTTTTGATATAATTAGACTTTGGGTATTAGGTTTGTCCGTTGTAGATTTTGGGTACTGTAACTTTTTAGTGACGAACATTCGTCGTTAAAAGTCTTATTTCGTCACTGAAAGTCCACTTTTGTCACTAAATGTGTCATAAAAAAATTCGACTACCCAAACTCTAAAACAGACAAATTTAGTACCCAAAATCTAATTATATCAAAAACTTGGTACCCTTATACAAAATAACCCTTTTGTTTGTTGTACCAGCTTGGAATTTGGTCCTTGTAATATGCAGATGCCTCCAGAAATTTTTTTTCCTTTCATAATTTTGTTTTTAAGGTGAATTATTACATAAATTTACTTTAGTTTTCTTGTTGTTATTCAAGAATCCAGTATATCGGATAAATCCCAGGAATTGAAGAGCAAAGATGACAGCATTTCGCAGTTGGAAAATACTATACAGGAGAAGTCTGCAAGCATTGCGTCACTACAGAGCGAAGTAGAATCACTTCAGGTGAATTGTCTGTCACAAAAGATCAAAATTTCTGCTTTTTTTTTCTTTTTTTCTTTTCATCACATGTCATTGTCATATATACATATATATATATATATTACAGAAAAAGGGGGCGCTAGATGATGAGAAATTGGCAGGAAAAGCTCATGCTCGAGCCGGTGAACTAGAGAAGCAGGTTAGAGAAAGCATTGGCCTTTTGGTTTCAAAATGAGAGCTGACATGGTTTTGGTATTGATTTGTTTGGCAGGTTGAGAAGCTAAAAGTTGAAATTGAGACTCGGACTAAGAAGAGTGATGCTATGGAGGAACGTGCTATCACGACAGAGAAAAAAGTAGGCGAGCTTAATATTGCACTGGAAAATGTGAGTATTTGTTAATTTTAAAGGCTATTGGTTATTATATATGGCCGGCCTGACTCGTGAGTTGTATAACGACATTATCACCACTTAAAGTATCATAAAAGTTAGTTAGGGATAACACTTAACCTGTAAAGTTACTCTAGGAGGAGCTATAACATAGCCGAGTACAAGGCAGTTAAACGTCGGTTTATTCTGTTACGTTTGTTTTCTTGCAATTCATTGCATTAACTGGGATGTTAAACTTGTGCACGACTTATACACATGATAAATTGAGTTACTGTGAGGAGGAATAACCGTTACATATTGAATTCCAGAGAGATGGTGCCATATGCGCTCTTCTTTTCCACTGACATCAAAAATTTCTTCCCCATAATGCTGTTTTCTATCTTGTCTATAGTATAATCCTGTGTGGTGGTGCAAAAGATTGCTCCTATGTTTAATTTAGTTGTTACATATTTGCCTTTTTGTAGCCATTATGTCTGAGCATATAGCATTGGTCTTTAACTTACTAAAACCCGCTCTTACTCTGTTGACCTCCATATTGTTCCCTCTGAAATTCGTACAGTTCTTTGGAAGTTTTATTTGGATGACAGTATTCTGAATCTGGTAAAGAGCGTATAAGCATTTATTTAATTACAGGTTTTTTACTTTATACTATAAAGTCCATGAGATGTCCGATTTTAGTAATTAGGCATACGAGTTGGGAATTGGATGTTTTGAAACCTATGTTGTTGACCAAATGATTGCCTTTCTTGTTAGATGGTCTTCCATGAGCTGTTTAATGAGAGCAACCTATAGAAGTTGGATATAAAAAGAAATAAGCTACTTCAAGATGTCATATTGCTCCTCCGACAAGTAGCATTTCTAAAATTAAAGATATTTTAAAGAAAATGAATATTGGAAATATGTAGGATCTGATAATATTCCTGTTGAGTTTTGGAAATGTTTATGCGAGAGAATTGATGCCATTTAAGATATTGGAAGTTGTGGGGACAGTCATTTATCTTGGTGGTAATAGACCTGTTCTGAAGCTTTATAGCCGTTCTCTCTCCTTGCTTTATAGCAGCTGTTTAGGTTCCATTTTGGAAAATCCTATATCTGTTAAGAAAGGGTGAAAAAAAATTCAATTCCTGAGCGATGTTGCTAGTACTACTTCCAAAATAATATGCAGATCTTCTAAACCCATACCAGCAGATAAGTTGAAATTCTATAACTCATGCAACAAGCTGCATATACTGGTCACTTATAATCATCAATGTCTAGCTGATCTTATTTGTTGTATTGTGAGTGGAACTTTACTTTCTGTTCTATGGTCAAAAACTGTTCTAACTTGAATTTTCAAGGGCCATTGATTTTCTGGATTCCTACCTTTTTCTCTGAGAACACTGGATTTGTATGTTGATGCCTAAAATTTGCGACATCTACTTTTATTTTTTGAGGTGTAGTTCCTAAGTAATGTTTTCTAACACACACAACTGAAGCTGATGGTGTCGCTTTTGTCTTTTTCAGCTTGAAAAGGTAAACGAGGATCAAAAGCGCAAACTCCAGAAGACAGAACGTGCTCTTCAAGTGGCAGAGGTTTGTTGATACTTGATACATGGCCACTATACTTGATGGAAGTTGTGCTTATTTTTGTGTAAATTTTGTCATGTACCTATCAGGAGGAATTATTGAGGGTGCACCTAGAGGCAACCTCAAAATCAAAAGTTATAAGTGAGGTAAGTATCTGAATCACTCTCACTTTAGTTTGGTGACATTCTGTACTAACTGTTATTTATAGCTTCACTATACATCTTATATTGACCATTTACTCATGTCTCATGGTCATTGGACTCCCACTAATTGTACACATTGTCATCGTCTTCTGGCAAACTACTGATGTAAGGATAAAAGATTTAAGGTATGAGTACAGGGACATATGGAGCAATATTCTCACCTGAGATATCTAGTCAGTGGAACGGATAACAACTTGACGACCACGACATATCAAATCGTCATAAAGTGTGATCTCACCATCTCATGTGCCATCACCATCTGAAGTGCCATATTATGTCATGGTCTCCTTGTTATATTTTGTTTTTTGTTTTTGTACAAAGTTTTTTATTTGCATGAAATATTATATGATAAAATCTCCCCTGTAAGCTTTTGGATAATTTCTGTCATATTCTTGTGAAGCTTTGAAAGCCAGACACAATGGTGCACACCGGTTCAAGAAGATATGAGATACGTTTAAGTTCTATATCATAGTGAACTAGGATTTTTCTTATGGTCTTTGTTGGATAACTGACCTTAGATTTAGCGTACATTCAACCAGTTTGAAGTGGAGGAAAATTCTTGGTTTGGTAGAGACTAAAATGGTAAGTTTGTGAACAAAATGATATAGAATTAACAAAATTCCAGTTATGAAGAGTGAACAAAATGGTAAATTAGTCAAGATATGTGTCATAGTGATGGTTGGAAATGTTGAATTAAGGAAAGTTGCCGCTGTGTGTCTCTGCTCATTAAGTAATTTTCGTTTTACTCTATGGATGCTAAACCTGACTTGGCAGAACAAAATCAACCTTATTTTTCAGTAGACTGCCATGTGATCCAAATCTCAGAACTTCACTACTTAAACCTATCATGAGAGTTCCTCAACAGTACATTGCTGCAATTTTCTTCTTCTATAAGGATTGTACTTGATCAACATTGGCTTTATGTGAGGCGCAGCAGTCCAATATGGAAGTTACAAAGACTGTACTAACTATAACTTTCCATCATATCTATAATCTTCTTAATGCATGTTAGGATGAGCTAGATATGTTTGATTTGGCATGTTTATGGTATCTATAATTTTGCACACTTTAAGCTGCAAGATCAGCTTCCAACTTATCCCATGAAGAATCTTGTAATTGCATGCCATTTTCTGTTACGGTTTGTGTGCTCTGAAAATCTAAAGTTATTGCCACTGCCCTTCCCCCATGCTCTCGCTCCTTTTCCAACCTCTCCAAACACGAGAAAAAAAGTAGAGAACTATCACCCATCCATTCGACCAATACACAAACAAGCAGCGATGTAAACATCTGATTAAGTGGCTACTAGTTGGCCAATCAAGCTGATTAAATGGATAACCAGTTTAGGAGAATTTTGATGTGGTATTAATTAACCATGCAAGGTTAGTAGCTAAACTGCCTTGTACCCAGCGTGTAGCAAAATCTCTTGACAGAACAATATAACTGAATAACACGGGATTTATCAGATACACTTGTACTTTAGTGTTGCATGTTACCCTAGAGCTTTCATGCTTTTGGATTTATTTGCATGTATGCCCTTGTCTTTGTTCACTGTGGTTGGAAACCAAGTTTTTGCGATATTACTAAATGCGTAAGGTACAAATATATCAACTTCTAAGGTAAAAAAACACTTTTATAGACTATATTATAGTTACATAGATCTTAATTTTATAACAGAATTGAGTACTTCAAGTTCAAACAAAATGTGGCCATATATTTTTAGTCTTTGGATAACCAAGTCTACTACTAAATGTGCTCATTATCAAATTATTTATTTCAATACGTCAAAATAGGTTAGTTCAGTAGAAGCTCTAGAAATAAGTCAATGTTCCATTTTTTATGGCAGATACATGGAGCATGGCTACCCCCATGGCTTGCAACCCACATAGCCCGCTATCAGGTGAACTTACTTTGCATTAGGCAAATTTATGCTGCTTGGGTTGCCTTTTCTCTTAAAATGTTTTACTTCATGTAGGACCTTGCTGCGACACACTGGAATGAGCATGGGAAACCTGTCTTGGATGTTTTTCTGCAAAAGGTGCCAATCAATGTCTCGTGTGATATGTTGCACGGACACAAACATGACACAACATGCTACATACACGGAATGAAGGGCATGGCAGCAATTTTGGCCTACATGATATGCATCGGACATGGACATGGCACCAACTTTAGGATATAGCTGTGCTTCCTAGCTAATGTGAACCTACAGTGGCATGATTGAATAATTTTTGCAGGGTGTCAGATGGTCTTTTACATCTTAATAATATCTAGTGTCATACTCATGTACAACCAGTATCACAATATCTTTTTTAAAGTTTCCACTAGATGATCATGTTACTGATCTCAAAATTATTACAGGCATCAGAAAAATCAGCACAGGCACAGAAATGGGCAGAGCCGCATCTGGAAACAGCCAAAACTGTAAGTTGATGTTTGCATCCCTATAAATTTAATTTATGATTAAGCAGCTGCTACAATTTTTGAGATTGTGTGATACTCAACAATTCCTTTCATTTTATTAAAGTCGTTTTGGGAACTAACCATGATCCTTAAATTCTGTTCTTATGAGTTTTTGTAAAACTTGTACGGGGTATCAATTGCATCTGAATTCTTCATTCCTTGTGGATATTCAAAAGTGGGTTCACAACTTCACATACGTGCTTGCAAACACGTAAGCACACAACTCTCATCCCGTTGAAGGATCCAGACCATCAAGCGTGATATTGCACGCTGGGATTACTCTGATCCATCCTTTTCTCTTATACTAAAGTTTATGCTGCAACTAAGGTTTTTTGTTTGGTCAGCGCATGGGCATGCATGCATCAACTCATCATTAAAAATGAACACTCGTCTCAATTCATGTAATTGCAGTTTGTAAGTATTCTAATATGTTGGTTATGCTACATGTTGAAAGAAGTCTAGAATCTAGATCATGTACGACGTGGATTCTATGCAGTCCACAGACTCTATGCGATAGATCTTATCAACTCGCTCCCCATTGCCCCTGCCCCTAGTGACCACTAGGCGCAAAGTTGAGAATCTGATTATTGCTAATGTTTGGATGTATATAGTGATACCACCAAAGGTCTGGATTTGTAATACAGATAGCCCAGCAAATGTGTACATGTGTCAATGCTAGTGTGTATACGAACCAGGAGTATCATGAACCTGTTACCATAGAATAAAAACCTGCATTGCCTTATGGTTCATTTAATGTACAAGAGTTATATTCTGTTGTTTCAGAAATTTTACATCTTGAAGGGTTTTTATACTAAATGTCTCTTTACAATCTTTGACTTTGTTTTGTGAAGAAATGGATCCCGGTTGTCAAGGAGAAATGGGTGACCTTTACCACTTTCATTGAACCACATGTTCACACAGTATCTACTAGAAGCGTCGAGGTTTACGAGGTTTGCAGAAGTACCATTACACCACACATTGTCAAAGTACAAGAACTATCAGGTCCTTATGTCCAGGTATCTTCTGCTTCTTCAGTTATGCATTGCTTGAGCTGCATTAGCGAGTGGTTTTTCTCTTTGATACTCTAGATCAGCGTCTCTCTTTTCCACTCTAATTGCATACAACAAAATCTTCTGTAGGAGGCTAGGAAGGTCTCTAAGCCCTATATTGACCGAATTGCTACTATTACCAAGCCTCATGTTGAGAGAGCTCATGTAGTTTTGAAGCCCTATACAAATCGTGCTGTTTATGCTTATGGAAAGTTTCTTGAATCAGCAACAACATACCATCAACAGGTATTTCATGTCCATATTCCTGTTATCCTTTTTATCTTCACTTCTGCTCTTTAAGACGGCATATCTTCACACTGCTTCATGAAGCGGTACTTGTCGGTTGTGAACCTATTATCTGTCTCCACAACCCATCTTTTGATTATTGCAAGGGGACTAATTTGCCTTTTTGTAATTATTACAGCCTTTTGGTACAATACTACCGAGTATTATGACAGTTTTGGCTTACCAAGATTAATGTGTATGCTAATTAATTATTTATTGTGCTGATTGGAATGGCCCTGGAATGGTTGTTCCCATGGCCTATACTACTAATAGAATCCCGTTTGTTGAATAGACAATTAGTTTTAGTGTGTGTAATAGTAATGGAGGATGTACAATATAGTGTAGGTGCAAATAAAAATGTGCTGTTTAGGAAGTCATTTGGATTTGTGGTATAGAATGTCATAGTGCTCGAACTACATTTAGTGTACAAACATTTCAAATTTCTCAAAGAAAATCTCCCAACAAAGTGTTCAATATGAGATGATGGCGAAGTATTCACTGTAGGGAGAGAGTTGCTTATACGATCCAAGAGGTTATTTACATACATGATTAAACAGCTCAGCCATTTGGTGTATGACCAAACCTTGGTAATGATCACTACCTTGGTTGCGAGCTCTATGAGGAAAATCTGTAAATTTTGGTGGCCAGTTACTGATTCAGAACAATTTTGCAAGACTACATGAATTCTTGAAAACCTTGTAAAACCTTTCTCCCACGTTTGCGGTATATGAATTCTTTTAGGGCTGAGAAGGAAAAATGTAGATTATTGTTACAAACTTACATATGAATCTGATGACCTGTGATTACAAACTGTCCATGGGTTCCACATGAATTATCTCAAGTCTTGCAAGGTCTAGCTGTACAAAAGATGCCATATACATTTATTTGTTGTCAGCATTGCTAGATATATTTTATTTTCCTCTTTTTATGATGGAAGGTTACTCCTTCATAGAGCCAACTATATTCAAATGAATCAAATCCATTAGTAGCAGGTTGCACAGCTTTGAAGATTTATTTTGTTCTGTAGGTTCAAGGTGCAGTTCAGGAGAAACTTATAAAACATGAACTCACAAAATCTCTTGCTACCAAAGAGCTAGTATGGTTTCTGGTATGTCATATTCCAGGTTTCTGTGAATAAAGATAGATCTTTAGATTGGTTCTCCCTGTCTAGCACTATCTATCCTGACCTATGACTTGTATCATTGCAGGCCTCAGCTTCATTGGCATTACCCATATATTTTCTGTACAAAATCTTTTTGGCCCCTTTCTGGTTAGTTGGAATAATGTTATTTACACTCGTTACTGTTTACGTTATGAATTATCAATATTATTATCGCTTTTTACGAGCCTTTATACATAAACTTTGTAGTAAAAAGGCAACGAATCCTACGACGGATGCTCATGCAAATCATACACATCGTAAACATAAGCGCAGGCATGCTGACAAGTAGTGTCACTTAGCATTTGGGTGCTGGTTCCCAATGTATTCAAGGTACGATTTCTGGTTCAAGGTGTCTCCAAGTGCCTAAGTCAACAAAGTTTTTATCTGATACTTTTCTTTTTGGATCTTACGATCCGATACAAGTTATCTTACATCACTTCTGGGTATGAACCTCTTGCTATGGGGGGTGAAATCATCTTGTATTGACAATGCTTGTTCTTCAACATTAATGTTCTAAGAACGCTGCAGTTGTCAAAGTTCTTGCTGTTTGGATTAAAACAGCCATCAGTTTAGATATTTGTCGACTCTGATTTCATGAATATAAGTGAGTGAAAGCTTAGATATTTGTTGAGCTGCTCTATAAAGGCTTGTTCTTGTTACTGTATGTAGGAATCTTGTAATCTACCCATATATGAACTTGGACCTTATAGTACCATGCCTCCAAAAAGCGCCTATTAACATTCTCTAGATGCAATTACATGCGTACCTGCGGAAATTTGAATTCCTGCTTTATTGCTCTTGTAGTGCTTGTGTCTCGTAGCTGGGGTACAAACTACTCGATTCTAAATTTACGTTTTTATGCCCTACATATATATTCTTCTTTGGTATGTGTTGCCATTCTTCATTTGTGTCCCTTATCTTCCATCTTTGGTTATCCCCTCTATGCCCAAGTAAACTCAACATGTTAGCAAAATACTGTTTGCCCTGTTAGATTCTTGGATTTCTATATTTATTTATCAACCACATTCCTGATGGTTGTCCACATGTTCTAATTAACTTGGAAGTATCAAACTTCAATACGAGCTGAAATACGCAGACAGCTAGAAGGTTCATATATGAGAATTCTTTGCATGTCATTTCTTTGCCTAAGCTTTACATTAATATTTGTACTAATTTGAAGTGTTCCAAACTTTAAGATGAGCTGAAAGATATAGACAGAAGGGTCATATATGAGAATTCTTTGCATATCATCTCTTAATCTAAGCTGCTATATTTGTCTTGGGGTCATCTTTGTTTGAATTTGTGATAAAAGTTTTGATTCTATGCAGACGTGGTTTGGGAAGCAGCAATAAACATAATAAGCCTTTGGAACCTTGGAGAAATGCATTGAAGAACAAAGGATTTAAAGAAATCTATGCGGTGGAGATGTTGAAATATGCAGACATTGATGCAACATGATTTCCTTCTCATGATGTTAGTATAGTTGGCCACGAGTGCAGATGCCGGTGCTTGTTTATGTTTTGTGAGGGTGATTGTTTCTTTTTTTGTGTCTAGATTATACAGGTGAGTCAGGTGCTAGGTCCACAGGAAAAGTAATCTTACAACTGGATAGTGTACTTTTATTGGGTTGAACCATGAAATTATGTGTATCTGTGCTGTATTATTGAAGTTTGATGCCGAGTTGCAGCGTGACACTGTTTGTTTGAACTGCGATAATGGTAGTTATGCCCGAGTTATTTGAGCTTCTTAGGGCCTGCTTGGCAATTATGGGAGTAGCGGTTATGGGGTGTTTTTAGAGTAGCGGAAATGAACGGTAATGAGCAGTCCGGTTTTTGGTGGTTTTAAGTAGCGGTTTTTAAACCACTCCAATTCATGCTTGGTAATTCACTAACCAGCGGTTTATGAAATAATAAAATTACATTTATGTCCATATATAAATAAAAGTTATTCATGATAAAATATGGATTTACGAACGTGAAGGTAACTCCTGCATCAAAAAAGTATTTCATGCATTCTCATCACCAAATGTTTGTATAGTGAAGATGATTCGATGAAGGCAATATAATAGCATATTCAGTTATTCTCATATTCTTCAACATCCACTAGCACAACAAATAAAATGACATTCACTAGTACAACAATTAAATTTATAATAAAAATAAATCTCAAATTAGACTAGTATAAAAAATTTAAGACCAAAAATGTCGCAATAGCAAATAAAACTCAAGTTAGAGGCCTAATTAATTTGCCGCATCTTGCAGCATCTTCATTAAGACACCTTTACGACGGTGCAACAACCATAAACATGGAAAGAAAGATGGGTAGTTAATAACGTCAAAGAGAAAAAAAATTTAGAAAGGTGAAGAATTGTTAATAAACGAGAAGTAGCAGTGGTTGATAAACATCAAAGAGAAACAAAAGGGAAGAATTGTTAATAAACGTTGAAGAGAAACACATGAAACCATGTAGAGAAGAATTGTGTCTAACCGGGAGCAGGGAAAGTAGCTGCGGGAAGTAGCAGTGGTTGCCGAGGAAATAGCCACGGGAAGAAAGGAGGAAAAATAGGATTTATGCATTATTAGTTATATTTATATTATTTTGTGAGGATATAAACGGAATAAAATAACAAAGCCACCCAAAACCCACCGATTTGGGGTGTTTATAAAGCCACCCAAAAATACATTACACCGGTTTTGGGGGGTTTTTGAGCCGACCAAAACCGGTGCCTCAAAAAAATTACCAAGCATGGATTTTCATAAACGGTCGGCTTAAAAACACCTCAAAACCGGTGAAAACACTATTACCAAGCAGACCCTTAGAGTTTGAAGCATATTTTGTTTCTGCGGAGAGATGATATGAGACTGTTCAGTTTGAAGAGCAAGAGGAAGTGAAAGACGACAACATGAAATTTCTTGTCCCTACTTTTGGGCGTTGAATATGAAAGAAAAGATATGTTCTCTAGAATAATTGTTATTGAATTTCCAAACCTGAAAGTTTGAATTATTTTACTATCCGTTCTCTTTTCGCTTGCTCTGTCTGAAAGCATTACTCTGTTGTCGCCTACTTTTACCAGGTTTACCAGCAAGCTTGAACTTGCATCCTAGTCGATCCTGCCTAGGCTCTTGCTGAATTTTTTGCAGGCCAAAGGTAAGCTGTCTGGCTATGGTATCCAATCCTGGCAACAAGCTAAGGAGCTTCATCAGGTTCTGCCAAATTATAGCTGTGGACTTTTTAGTTTTTGTTCCTTCACTGTTGCTGCATTAATAAGAGAGTGATATTTGTCTTTGTACAACCAAGAAGGAATAAGCCTTTAACAAAGTTGTAATAGCTTAACAAATTGCCTCGACGTCAACCTAGAAACACTGCCAAAGAGATGTCTGTGTGCTGGTCAATTTATAGGGCCAAATTTACAAAGTTATTTTTATTTGTTTCACCGGCAGGAAGTACACTGGTCAGAATTATGTCAGGCGGGACACCCCTACTTCTCTTTGTCTCATATGCATGAACCAAACACTCCCTTCAAATACATAGCCGTTCATGTGAAACAAACAAACAAACAGCATAAACCAAGGAAAACCCTTTTTCCAATTATAATCTGTGATGTCCAAATGAGCAAAGAAAAGAAACCCAATAGCTATATATATATAAATAGCTCCCTTCCCCTCAAAAAAAAAACAAATAATCCGAATATCTGTGAGGCCAGTCAACAACCACCCCTCCCCCACCCCACCCCCCCACCCCGGCAAATCTAGAACGCGTTGCATACGTCATGATTATTTCACTTTGCTCCCTATTTTCAGCATGAGGATGAGGGAGGTGAGGTGCCACCCTATGGAGGGTGTCTACTTGTCATCTTTCCATGCTATCATCATGCACCCATGTGTGCATGATGATAGCATGGAGGGATGACAAGTAGACACCCCCCGTGAGGTGGCACCCTACCTCCCTTGTTCTCTTTTCAGCATACAGTTGCAACCATTTTTCTTGCTCCCCCTGATAAACATATATACAGTGAACCAAAGAAAGCCCTGCAAAGAAGTAAGTGCCAAAATACCTACTTTAATCTCAAACTTGGTCCATGAGAGGATTTGTCAGAGCATAACACGACCACTGAGAAATTAAAAGTAAGAAATAAATGCAAGCGTCGGGAACATATTTAAAGGAAAGAATAATCATCCACAACCATTATTACGGATGAGCGTCGGTATAATCGGTCGATATTTGGTCAAACTTTTCGGTATTTTTTTAAATCAGTATTTTAAAAAATCAATACCAATATTGTACCATTAAGAATCGATTTTTTTCGGTTTTGGTTAAATTGGTATTCGGTCGATTTTTGTTCGGTATTGATATTTTATCAATAAACATTTCATCAATCAACACATTTAATATTGTAGAACCTCTTAACCTATAATTTTTTTTTTGAAACACTAAATTTTAAAGACAATCTTCTACCAACCAAACGATTAATCAAAATTATTAGAATAATATGTAACAAGTCGCAAACATCTAAAAATGAGTTTAAAAGATCAAACGCGGTCACTAAGTTTAATCTTTAGTACAAGTTTAAGTAACCAAAATTCACATCAAAATTTTATGAGAACACAAAAACATAAGCTCAAAAGATCAAAAACTCAATTCTTAGCATTCTTAAACATAACTTCAAGTCCACTAAAATCCATTGTAAGTTCTAAGAAACTGACCAAAACAAAGATAAAAATAAAAATGAGTAGTATAAAATTAATTACGAACAACATTATATATATATATATATATATATATATATATATATATATATATATGATCGGGTCGGTTTGGTATTTTCGGTATGGTATTACACTCAAACCGTTACCACTACCATTATACCATATTTTAGTCGGTTCGGCAATTCGGTATCGATACATAATTTCGGTTCAGTTTTTTGGGATATTTTTAATCGGTATTCGGTCGATTTTTCGGTATCGATCGGTGTTTGCTCACCCCTAGGCATTATCATCACCAAATACACATGCAGGCCTCGTTTGGTTTGTGGAAAGGAAAAGAAATTGATTTTTTGATATTTTCTTTTCTTTGGAAAATTGTTATTCCAATCATTTTTTTTCCGGTGTTTGGAAAAATCAAGACACCCCCACCCCAACCAAATTTCCTTCCTCATTTCCTTTGGCATCCAAACAAAGGAAAGAAATCACTTTCCTTTCCCAAGGCTCCAATTCTGCGAACCAAACGTGGGTAATGACGCTAACATGTCAAATAGCATATGACTAACTTGCGCAACCATACATATCTATTATCATCATCCGAAAAGTTAGTTGTGCAAAGTTATAACCATAATCAGCATCCAAAAGTATGATGTCCAGAGAGACCTTATACCATGAGCTCTATACATCAGTATTCAAAATGCCTTGCTTCTTGATCAACAGTAGAGAACATCTTAATATGGGATAAAAGACGCAGCCTTTTCATTAACCTCCAGTCTTGTGTTGACGACCCAATAATTTCTACTTCCAAACTGATCATTTTGATTCATATAGAAAGATCTCACCCATGGGATTTCTCGGAACACAGTGGCCTGTCACTGTGCCAGCATCCTCAATACCTAGCAACTTGTTCTTTTCTTTGGTTAATTCATTGGCCGTGAGATGATTCCCTAAAAAACACTCACCCATCAACAACAACAAAAAAATCCAGGGGTGAGTATTCGGTTTATTCGGTTCCAACCGAACCGAATAACCGAAAACCGAATTGGACCGAAACCGAATAAGCAAAACCGAAACCGAACCGAATTGGTCAATAACCAAAAACCGAATTAAATCAGTTCGGTTTTCGGTTTATTCGATTTTTGGGTTTATTTGTGTTTTTTTTGTTAATATATATAATAACTAAATATACCTAGATATATTTATTATATACCTATAGTGTATATATATATATATACCTATAGTATATACCTATATATATATATATATATATATATATATATAAACTAAATTTTCTTATTCGGTTTTGGACCGAAACCCAAAACCGAATAAGAAAATTTAGTATTTTTAAAACCGAAACCAAACCGATTTTTTTAAAAACCGAACCGAATTTCTTATTCGGTTCGGTTCGATTTTCGGTCCAAAACCGAATAATGCTCACCCCTACTTTAATCTCAACCTCGGTCCACAAGAGGATTTGTCAGAGTATAACACAACCAATGAGAAATTGCAAAGTCAGAAATAAATGTAAGCGTCAGTAACATATTTAAAGGGAAGAACAGTCGTCGACACCCGTCATCATCACCAAATGCACATGCACACACTAAGTGTAATGACACCAAAATGTCAAATAACATAAGACTAAGTTGTGGCAATCATATGAAACTACTATCGGCATCCAAAAGTTTGTTTTTCCAAATTATAATTATCATTAGCATAAAAAAAAATTGCTATCAAAAAATATATACACAAAAGATCATGATTATATACACAGAACAGACCTACTAGGAGCATACATCAGCAACCAAAATGCCTTGTTCCTGGATCAAGAATAGAGAACATCTTATCGGTAAAAAAAAAAAAAAAAAAACAGCAGCTTTAATCAACAATCAGCCTTGTGTTGATGATCCAGTAATTCCTAGAGCCAAACAGATCATTTTGATGCATATAAAACGATCTTAAGTAGCAATGCATCCATGGCGGATTTCTGGAACCTGTCATTGTGCCATCATCCTCAATACCTAGCAACTTGTTCATTTTTTTGGTTAATTCATTGGTCGTGAGATTATGCCCAAAAAATTTCTCCTATCAACACAAAGGACAATACAAGGTTTGTTAAGAGAAAATATGATAATGTGATATCAATACAAACAAATGTGCATGCATGCCCAAAGGTGCAAGTTAACATATGTGAGCATAGAAATGTATTTTTGCATATTTCAAATGACTTACATTAACTTGTATGAGAAATATGAGCATGAAACTAGTTCTAACCCTTTTATTTGTTATGGTTAATTCCTTCATCCAACATGCAATGTAACATTAACCAAGTATCTTACCCCATTTTTACCAAAAATATATGCATGAACTCTTGTAGTGTGATCTTCTAGAGTCAATCTAATCCGATATGTTCCTTTGGGTGAACGAAGGTCTTCGCTCCTCCAAGGGAATGATGTGACTACTCGCACAACAGTTTTGAATTCATGAGTAACCTGCAATATAACAAACCAAATTATAATTAATGCTAATTTCTTGTATGCATGTGTATGAAATGTTCTTTTAAACTAAATAAATCGGTGAAGGCAGACACAAACATTACTCCATAGTGATGGGCGTAAGATAACATTATCCATAGTGGTGGGGGTAAGATAACAGAATCGCCTGCATAATTTGTTGAGTACCATCTTTACGTGTAAAGCTGCACATATGCGATCATATATGATCGATATGCAGACCCACTAATATGTCAAGCTTATGCCGATGCTTAGTCCTCAATATAGTCCACAAAGCAAATCATGCCATATGCCACTAGTCCAAATACAAACAAGCCGCTTAAAAGAAATATTGGGACCATGTAGGATGAAAAACTTAGTGCATCAAAACACAAGGATAACCATTGCAAAGTCTTCAAAGAAGCATAGTACATCAAAACACGAGGATAACCTGTGCAAAGTCTTCAAAGAAGATAGAACCGAACACATATGTTTACTCTACCACATCCAGTTGCTTTGTTCAGAAACAGAAAACCTACTCACAATGCATGTTAGTGTTGCAAGATAATCCTACAGAAACTGAAAGCAAGATTAATCTAATAAAAGAAGGAAACTTATGACAGCTGATATGAGATCCACACCATATAATAAGCTAACCTATGGCTGAGAGATTGGAACCTACAATTAGGTGAACTAAAAGGCCAGATTTATACTCTCTGCAGATGTTCCAAATGGAAAAACCATGCATCCCAAACACCACTCCCCGGCTAGGTTGCATAGTGTAGCACCCAGTTTCTAAAATGAGGGTAATTTTGAACTTTTGTATATTTTAGTTATTTAATAATGATATTTAAACCATGTTATGATTTTTGGTGATTTTTAATTAATTTAAAACTATTTTAAACCATGACTTGTGATTTTGATGGTTAACTAGTTAAACCCTAGTATTGCTAAGCCTAGAGACTAACCATGACCAAGGGAGCCTAGTCATGTGATTAGGATGACTAATTACAACTTTTTAGCCTAAGGATATTTTAGTCATTTTGACTTATTAATGAAAATGAATTTTGATTAATTAATATTGTGCTAATTGAATTGTTAGAGACTAACCTAGAATCTTAGCCTAATCTAGATTAGCCTTGAGCCTAGAATCTTGATTAGATAACCTAGTAATGACAAGATTAACAATATCTAGATATTTCTAAATAGGATATTTTTTCCTTAGGATATTTGTGAAAAAGAAAGCCTTAGGACTATTGGACCAATAGAAGGACTTGGAATTGGGTGGACAAACCCTAGCCACTCATCTACATCTAAAACTTAACCCTAATTCATCTAATGGCAGCCACAAATAGTAAACCCCCCTTCTATAAAGTATCCTTTAGAAAAATCTTGCCTCTTTTTACATCAACAAGAACCCTAACTTGTTCTTCCCCAAATTTCTTCCAATTAATCCAAATTGACCCAAATTGAGGCTACTCTCTTGCATTAGGATCCATTTCAGAAGTAAAGGCTAGTAGGGGCTTATTTGCAAGAAGTGGAGCGCGTTTGGACATCGCTCGAGGAAGGAAACTTCTCATTTCGGGACCCTTTTTATTGAGTTTGAACTCTCAATAGGTAAAATCCTACAAACACCTATAAATTCCTGATTTTTTTCCAAAGATGCATTCATTTAGGGTTCCCCTAGGTGTAGCCTAAGTTTGGTAGAAAATCGTGTCCATTTCGTGTCCGTATCGGACACGTATCGGTGTTTTTAAATGGGTGTTCGATGAAATGCCACATAGGAAATTATTTTAGTAAAATTCAAAACTAATTACATGGTTGTGTAGCCCTATATGTGTACTTTGAATCCCCCACTGACTGAGCACGATTTTGACTCGTGTCCATGTCCAAAATGGACACGAACACGCTGCACGATGCTGCGGTGCACTGTCCTGCTACCCGCACGTGATTTCTCAGTGGACACGCTACGTGGACACGTCAAACTTGACACGGGGGTAGGGGCAATGTCCGACATGGCTCCCCAAAGCTTCGTGTCGAGTTGTGTCGTGTCGAGTGAGAAATTGTGAGTGCACTGATTTTACACAGACTGTGCACGCGGGAAAATCCGCACTGATACGCACGTATAACTCTCGACACGACTCACTTGGACGCGATACAGACGCATGTACACGAAGCCCTAGACCTACCCTATCTACTGACACGACCCCATGACCATTGAGTGGACACGTTGTGTCCTAGACTGATCGACATGGGTGCACGAGGCCGTGCATGCCCAGTCTCTGATACCTATGTTCGACCCACTGTTTGGACACAAATGAGACTCTGTTTGGACACGTCGACACTCACACGTGTTGACACACCCTTGTATATACACAGGACACAAGTAACATACCCCCCCCCCCCCCCCCCTGACACGATTGGTTGATTTGGTTTTTGGTTGAACTTGGGTTCGAAAAATATGTCTTGATTGATACATGCTGTTTTGCATTCGAAAATAAGAATATATGTTAAATTCAAATTTGGGGATTTCAAAATGGGTTCATACATTTACCTGGGTTTCATTGTTTCCAAATTTGGGTTCCTGATTTGTTTGGTTATCGATTTGAATTTCTGGGATTCAAAATGGATTATTCTGATACTCTGAAATGTGGTGTTTTCAAATGAGTTTCCTAATTACCTGGGTTTTAATGTATGTAAATTGGTATAAGTAGGTAAGTTCCTTTAGTTTCAGTTAAGAAGTTGACTGTGTAAGTATAGTGTTATCTATATATATGTATGTATTATAGTTATGTATATGTAAGCTAAATTATATCTATATATTATGAAGTCAGTATATATATATATATATCTATAAGTTGTATCTATAGATGTATGTATATATATATAGGAAATCGTGTAGATAGATATCTGGATATATATATAGATATATGTCTATATAGGTATCCTAGTATATAGGTAGTGTTGGAGTAGGGAAAATAGAGCAGCAGGTTATTGGCCTGACTTGGCCTTGGCTTGCTAGATGGGTGACCTGGCTTGGCAGCTTGCCAACAGCAGCAGCAGTGCAGTGAGCTAGCAGTGAACAAGGCCACTGCCTGGCTCTGTTTGGCCCTGGCTAGGCATGGGTTGGCATGTTGCATAGCAATAGCAGGCTTTGAGCCTTGCAACAGCAGCAGGGACAGTACGTAGATGGCCATAGGCAGGCCTTGGTTTGACAGGGCAGTAGCAGTAGGCATTAGGCTTGAGAGTGACTGTGAGTTGGAGGAAAGTTGAGCTAGTGTGAGAGTCATGATTTAGTGGGAGGGTTATTAGATAGTATGGGAGTAGGATATTGTGAGTGTGGGTTAAGAGTTAGAGTGGAGTTTAGATATAGAGGAGTTAAGGTTGTGGATACCAAGGATATAGTATAACTTTAAGTTAAATACTAGGTATATATGTATATTATACATGCATATGTAAGGTAAGGTTAGACTTTAGGATTTTGCATAGATATTATAAGTAGGTAATGTAATCCATGTATGAATGTAAGTATTGTACCTATATTGTACTAAGCCTACTATATAGAGTGACCCTATAGATTGTTGTTTAGACTTTAGTTGACTAACCCTAGACCTAGAATGACTTGGTATTGAACCTAATAGGCTAAATTGACTAGAATTGACCAAAAGTCAACATTGAGTCAATAGTGACCAATTGACTTAGTTGACCAAACCCTAAAGTTGACCAAGAGTTGACTTTGACCTAGTTTGACTTAGAATCATGTAGTTGCATTTGCATATTTCTATTTTTACAATTTGAGTACTTTATAACCTGTGTTACTCTAAATAGGACTCTGTGACACCAGTTCGGACATCTATTCATATCAGTCATTCAGGGTGACAGATGAGTACATTCTCTGATCATTTCATACTTGTTAGGATTTATATTCTTGCTCTAGATTATTTTACATGATGCTGTCACGTTATTATCACGGAGTGGTACTATATGGATCTTGTCATGCGATGTTATCCCCCTCGGGGTGCATCAGATACAGTTGTCATGTGCTTTTCACGAACATCTTGTATTTCATGTACACCGTTATTCATGTATACTCTTATGCAATCTTGTACTCTCATGATCACGTGAACAAACATGATAAAAACCTCTTGTACAAGGTAACGTAACTTGACTGGATCCTTGTGTATTGATTGGGGAGGGTGAGTAGGAAATGGTTATGTGATCAAAATCCCATGTTGTGAAATCTTGTGAAATTTTGTGAAATCATGTATATGTTAATTATACACTCACGTATGATGGAGTTACCCTTGCATTGTCCTAACCCGTTTATATAACCATCTCATGCTCTAAATCACAGGTTACTTACAGTTCTTACTTATTATGTATATAGATATTTCCAGTTATTAAATCTCTCTCGTTTTCATATATATTTTTTACAGTCCATGTATCTTACTCTTTTGCATGCTTTATATTTTCCAACATGATATAAACTGCGTGAGATGTATTGTGCTCGCTCATGTCCTGACTGGACCTGTTGAAAATATTACAGATGATGATGGGGACTGCCCTACCTTCTATGGGGCATATGAGGGTGACATTCAGGAGCATGAGGAGCATCTAGCTCAGTAGAGGGTGCCTAGTCTAGTCTAGTATTTATAGTTTTCAGTTTGTATCGGATTGTTCCGATTGTTAGTTGAGACTTAGCTATATTCAGGACTTGTATTTATTTGTATTGAACATCTATTTTGTATGGTGTGATAACTCTATTTATATTCAGTTTCTTCCTTTTATCTGATTCCATATCGTGCTCTATCTTCCCTAGACTTGTGATTGAGATATAGAGTTGAGATGTTATATTATACCTCCGAGCGGAGATGACATGTTTATATATCTTGTTGTTAGATGTTATAGATGACCTATACAGCGTTCTACCGCCGACACTGCGACGTAGGCTGGACGTACCCACGTTCTCGTGCCCTTCCTTAGGGTGCGGGTCATGACATGTTTTTAGTGATGGCCCATGCAGGTCGATGTCGCAATTAGTGCGATCTCGTAATGGTGCTCGGCTTAGAGTACTAATTACGAGCCTGCGACTAGGACATAGGATCTAGTATATGATAGGAGTTACTTAATCACATTTTAGGAAAATTCTGATCTTTTGATTACCATGACAACTCTTCTTGCATTTGAATTCAATTGTCCTTCCTTGATTTTCCTTATCATGTGCCATATTGATCTCCTTGTTTCAATCTGTCCTCAGGATAACGATTACTCGCTCTCAGGCAGCAGGACCTAGTGCTGTTCCAGAGAGGTCCAATCCAGTAGGACCTCCACCTCCGGCTACGGGAGTAGCAGTCGAGGGAGCTGCCACCTCAGTTCCTGCCCTTCAGGCAGGAGTAGCAGCGACTGTTCCAGGAGATCTTCCACCTCCAGCTGCGAGACCGTCCATAGTCATTCCTGAGACTCTTCTACTGCCACCTCCGCTACCGACGGATGCACAGCAGATTATGGCCCTTCTATAGCAGATGATGCAGACCCAGAGGGCCCAGGCAGAGGCACAGCAGCATCAGGCTGACGCATCCCACCGCCAGACATAGGTGCTACAACAGAGTATGGAGAACTCCCACCAGCTGGCGATGGCAGTAGTTGAGAGGGTAGTCTCGGGTACAGTTCAGGGTGCCCCAGTTCAGCAGCAGCAGAGTCAGGGGCGGCCTGGCACATGTCTAGATTTCAGGAAGATGAACCCGAGGGACTTCAAGGGTACCGAGGGTATC
Organism: Iris pallida; assembly: GCA_029216955.1. Lineage (NCBI taxonomy): Eukaryota > Viridiplantae > Streptophyta > Magnoliopsida > Asparagales > Iridaceae > Iris > Iris pallida. The sequence continues at coordinate 8,173,481 of JANAVB010033020.1, read as the reverse complement.
TTGTATGCAGATGACTGGTTGGAGGATGTCCAGCGGAGCATGGAGTTAGCAGAGGTCCCGAAGGGGCTTTGGGTGACGTCTGCGGCTAGCCAGTTCTTTGACATTGCTTTGACGTGGTTCCGGACAGACCCTCAGGTGTCAGTGAGGGGTATATCATGGGGGAACTTCAGGCGGCTCTTCAAGGAGAAGTTCTACCCCGACGTGGCTCTTACAGCTCTGGAGGCCCAGTTCGTCGGATTAGTGCAGGGGAACTCGTCGGTGGACGAGTATGCAGCAGAGTTCTTCCGTTTGAGTAGGTTTGCTCCAGACCTGATCCAGAATGAGGGGTATAAGGCCCGCAAGTTCAGGAGAGGCCTTATTCATGCGGTTCGCACTCGTACTTCCGGACGACGCGATGCGACCTTCGAACAGATACTGATGGAGGTACAGATAGCTGAGGAGGACTTCGGCCTCAAGCCGAAGAGGGGCAGTGATGCCTTAGGGGCTAGTTCTAGTGCAGGGCCAGCCAAGCGCCCTCACATTCAGCAGAGGCCAGTTCAGCAGCCGTTTCAGGGCCAGGGACATGTACTTCACCAGCAGGCACCCAGGCAGCAACAGCACACTATATGTAACTTCTGCAAGAAGCAAGATCACGGATGGGACGACTGCAGGAAGAGGCAGGGCTTGTGTTTACTTTGTGGTTCAGTAGAGCATCAGTTAAGGGAGTGTCCCAAGAACTCGGCACGATTGGCTCAGGCAGCAGCAGGAGCTAGGGCTCCGACAGGACAGCAGACGGGACCACCGTTGCAGACTCAGCAGCAGAGGTTTGTCCAGCATCAGCAGCAGGCCAGGGGAGACCAGCAGGGGCGAGCTTTTGCCATGGCAGTTGAGGATGCACAGACAGAGGGAGAGCTGATTGCAGGTTCCAATCTTTTCGATCCCATTTCCGCATTTGTCTCCTTATAACTGTCTTGAAATTCGATTATATCTGTTCCTTGTAGTTGATAAATTTTGTTCGGATGTTCCATTGTGATTTATTTTCTTCTGAGATAAGTCGTATGGGCTAGGTCGTCTCGATTATGGGATCTAGAGTCTTCTATAGTCATGTTAGCTGGCATAGTGAGGACATATAGTCGAATTTTGGACATATTTCTCGGGTGTGAGAATTTAAGACATATTTCTCGGGTGTGAGAATTTAAGGTTTTCGCAGCCAAGCACGCGACAATACGAAAATTTTAAATACCATGATTCTAGAAGTATATATCTTAGTCAAGGATTCTGTGATTATCGTAGCCTTGCTCACTAGCATGACGGAAGTTCTGAGTATCATGATTTTGGGCAGACGCATATGATTACCGAACTGTGTTTGAGACTGTAATTGTTGGGGTGTTTGACCTAGAAGGAGTACGACTATCTTAATTTCGAGGACAAAATTTTTCTAAGGAGGGTAGACTTGTAGCACCCAGTTTCTAAAATGAGGATAATTTTGAACTTTTGTATATTTTAGTTATTTAAAATGATATTTAAACCATGTTATGATTTTTGGTAATTTTTAATTAATTTAAAACTATTTAAAACCATGACTTGTGATTTTGATGGTTAACTAGTTAAACCCTAGTTTTGCTAAGCCTAGAGACTAACCATGACCAAGGGAGCCTAGTCATGTGATTAGGATGACTAATTGCAACTTTTTAGCCTAAGGGTATTTTGGTCATTTTTGACTTATTAATGAAAATGAATTTTGATTAATTAATATTGTGCTAATTGAATTGTTAGAGACTAACCTAGAATCTTAGCCTAATCTAGATTAGCCTTGAGCCTAGAATCTTGATTAGGATAACCTAGTAATGACAAGATTAACAATATCTAGATATTTCTAAATAGGATATTTTTCCCTTAGGATATTTGTGAAAAAGAAAGTCTTAGGACTATTGGACCAATAGGAGGACTTGGAATTGGGTAAACAAACCCTAGCCACTCATCTACATCTAAAACTTAACCCTAATTCATCTAATAGCAGCCACAAATAGTAAACCCTCCTTCTATAAAGTATCCTTTAGAAAAACCTTGCCTCTTTTTACATCAACAAAAACCCGAACTTGTTCTTCCCCAAATTCCTCCCAATTAATCCAAATTGACCCCAAATTGAGGCTACTCTCTTGCATTAGGATCCATTTCGGAAGTAGAGGCTAGTAGGGGCTTGCTTGCAAAAAGTGGAGCGCGTTTGGACATCGCTCGAGGAAGGGAACTTCTCATTTCGGGACCATTTTCATTGAGTTTGAACTCTCAATAGGTAAAACCCTACAAACACCTATAAATTCCTGATTTCTTCCCATAGATGCATTCATTTAGGGTTCTCCTAGGTGTAGCCCAAGTTTGGTAGGAAATCGTGTCCATTTCGTGTCCGTATCGGACACGTATCGGTGTTTTTAAATGGGTGTTCGATGAAATGCCACATAGGAAATTATTTTAGTAAAATTCAAAACTAATTACATGGTTGTGTAGCCCTATATGTGTACTTTGAATCCCCCACTGACTGAGCACGATTTTGACACGTGTCCGTGTCCAAAATGGACACGAACACGCTGCACGATGCTGCGGTGCACTGTCCTGCTACCCGCACGTGATTTCTCAGTGGAAACGCCACGTGGACAAGTCAAACTTGACACGGGGGTAGGGGCAATGTCTGACAGGGCTCCCCCAAAGTTTCGTGTCGAGTTGTGTCATGTCGAGTGAGAAATTGTGAGTGCACTGATTTTACACAGACTGTGCACGCGGGAAAATCCGCACTGATACGCACGTACAACTCTTGACACGACTCACTTGGACGCGATGCAGACGCATGTACACGAAGCCCTAGACCTACCCTATCTACTGACACGACCCCATGACCATTGAGTGGACACGTGTCCTAGACCGATCGACATGGATGCACGAGGCCGTGCATGCCCACTCTCTGATACCTATGTTCGACCCACTGTTTGGACACAAATAGGACTCTGTTTGGACACGTTCGACACTCACACGTGTTGACACACCCTTGTATGTACACAGGACACAAGTAACATACCCCCCCCCCCCCCCCCCCCCCCCCCGTGACTCGATTGGTTGATTTGGTTTTTGGTTGAACTTGGGTTCGAAAAATATGTCTTGACTGATACATGTTGTTTTGCATTCGAAAATAAGAATATGTGTTAAATTCAAATTTGGGGATTTCAAAATGGGTTCATACATTTACCTGGGTTTCATTGTTTCCAAATTTGGGTTCCTGATTTGTTTGGTTATCGATTTGGATTTCTGGGATTCAAAATGGATTATTTTGATACTCTGAAATGTGGTGTTTTCAAATGAGTTTCCTAATTACCTGGGTTTTAATGTATGTAAATTGGTATAAGTAGGTAAGTTCCTTTAGTTTCAGTTAAGAAGTTGACTGTGTAAGTAAGCTAAATTATATCTATATATTATGAAGTCAGTATATATATATATATATATATATATATATATATATATATATATATAAGTTGTATCTATAGATGTATGTATATATATATATAGGAAATCATGTAGATAGATATCTGGATATATATATAGATATATGTCTATATAGGTATCCTAGTATATAGGTAGTGTTGGAGTAAGGAAAATAGAGCAGCAGGTTATTGGCCTGACTTGGCCTTGGCTTGCTAGATGGGTGACCTGGCTTGGCAGCTTGCCAACAGCAGCAGCAGTGCAGTGAGCCAGCAGTGAACAAGGCCACTGCCTGGCTCTGTTTGGCCCTGCCTAGGCCTGGCTAGGCATGGGTTGGCATGGCTTGACATGTTGCATAGCAATAGCAGGCTTTGAGCCTTGCAACAGCAGGGACAGTAGGTAGATGGCAATAGGTAGGCCTTGGTTTGACAGGGCAGTAGCAGTAGGCATTAGACTTGAGAGTGACTGTGAGTTGGAGGAAAGTTGAGTTAGTGTGAGAGTCATGATTTAGTGTGAGGGTTATGAGATAGTATGGGAGTAGGATATTGTGAGTGTGGGTTAAGAGTTAGAGTGGAGTTTAGATATAGAGGAGTTAAGGTTGTGGATACCAAGGATATAGTATAACTTTAAGTTAAATACTAAGTATATATGTATATTATACATGCATATGTAAGGTAAGGTTAGACTTTAGGATTTTGCATAGATATTATAAGTAGGTAATGTAATCCATGTATGAATGTAAGTATTGTACCTATATTGTACTAAGCCTAGTATATAGAGTGACCCTATAGATTGTTGTTTAGACTTTAGTTGACTATCCCTAGGCCTAGAATGACTTGGTATTGAACCTAATAGGCTAAATTGACTAGAATTGACCAAAAGTCAACATTGAGTCAATAGTGACCAATTGACTTAGTTGACCAAACCCTAAAGTTGACCAAAGTTGACCAAGAGTTGACTTTGACCTAGTTTGACTTAGAATCATGTAGTTGCATTTGCAGATTTTTATTTTTACAATTTGAGTACTTTATAACCTGCGTTACTCTAAATAGGACTCTGTGACACCAGTTCGGACATCTATTCATATCAGTCATTCAAGGTGACAGGCGAGTACATTCTCTGATCATTTCATACTTGTTAGGATTTATATTCTTGCTCTAGATTACTTTACATGATGCTGTCACGTTATTATCACAGATTGGTACTATATGGATCTTGTCATGCGATGTTATCCCTCTCGGGGTGCATCAGATACAGTTGTCATGTGCTTTTCACGAACATCTTGTATTTTATGTACATCGCTATTCATGTATACTCTTGTGCAATCTTGTACTCTCATGATCACGTGAACAAACATGATAAAAACCTCTTGTACAAGGTAACGTAACTTGACTGGATCCTTGTGTATTGATTGGGGAGGGTGAGTAGAAAATGGTTATGTAATCAAAATCTCATCTTGTGAAATCTTGTATATGTCCATTATACACTCACGTATGATGGAGTTACCCTTGCATTGTCCTAACCCGTTTATATAACTATCTCATGCTCTAAATCACAGGTTACTTACAGTTCTTATTTATCATGTATATAAATATTTTCAGTTATTAAATCTCTCTCGTTTTCATATATATTTTTTTACAGTCCATGTATCTTACTCTTTTGCATGCTTTATATTTCCCAACATGATATGAACTGCGTGAGATGTATTGTGCTCGCTCCTATCCTGACTGGACCTGTTGAAAATATTACAGATGATGATGGGGACTGCCCTACCTTCTATGGGGCATATGAGGGTGACATTCAGGAGCCTGAGGAGCATCTAGCTCAGTAGAGGATGCCTACTCTAGTCTAGTATTTATAGTTTTCAGTTTGTATCGGATTGTTCCGATTGTTAGTTGAGACTTAGTTATATTCAGGACTTGTATTTATTTGTATTGAACATCTATTTTGTGTAGTGTGATAACTCTATTTATATTCAGTTTTTTCCTTTTATCTGATTCCATATCGTGCTTTATCTTCCCTAGACTTGTGATTGAGATATAGAGTTGAGATGTTATATTATACCTCCGTGCGGAGATGACAGGTTTATATATCATGTTGTTAGATGTTATAGATGACCTATACAGCGTTCTACTGCCGACACTGCGGCGTAGGCTGGACGTACCCACGTTCTCGTGCCCTTCCTCAGGGTGCGGGTCGTGACACAGAGACATGAATACGGATTTGAAATACGCATTTCTATAAAATTGAGGATATGAATACCGTAATGTCCCGCACATTTAGCGTTTAATTATTCTGATTTCAGTTCTATTAACGATCTTAATTATTATTAAGGCACTTGGTTTAGTATTAATTATAAAATAATTTATATACATCTATATATAATATGATTGTAATATTGAGGAAACGCTATAGTATGGCAGTACACTTATTTGATATATGTAAACCAGAATTGGAAGCGAATACCTGGGATATAAAGGCAGATCACATCTACAATAATTGAAGAGAGAATCATGATGTAACTTTTGAGGCACGAAAACTTAAAAAAGAAAACAAAAACAAAAACGGTGTCTAGTCCTTGCTACTGTGTATGTACGATGGTGTTTGGCTCAACCCGGATGTGGGGACAAGAAGTTGTCTCATCATTATTTTCCACTTCTTGTCCCTGCAGGTCGAGTGCAAAATGTGGCCAATCCACTTCCCTTTTTTTGTGCATGTGAACAGAAATAGTCGGTTGCTTTTTTTTGAAATAAATTAGTTGTTTAATATATTATTAAGTGAATTAACTGCTAAGTTATTTATTAAGTGGCCGGCTGCTAGTTTAGTTAATTATAATGTATTAACAAATTAATTAAAATATTATTTATTGCCTCTTTTTGCATTATAAGTAATTAAAATAATAGCAGGCGGCATTAATAAATTATTTATATAATACAATAAAGTCGGCCTTAATAATGTAGTCAGTAATTATAATTACAGGCCAATCCACTAAATATTGTATTAAATAATATTACCAACTATTTTATTATTTCATTGAGGCCAATCCACTTAATAAATTAGTTATTTAATCATAATTATTTAATTATTTAGACAAATTAATTCATAAAATACTTAGTTATATTAATTGCCATTACTTAATTTTTAAAAAAGTAAAATAATTAGTATTACTAAATAATTAACAATTTAGTTAGGTAATTAATTACTTTATGTTATTATTATAATTAATTTTTGCACTTTTCTACCTTCATATTTAACATCCAAATATGGCAGTGTGAATTTGGTGACTTCCAAACTACAAAATAACGTATATTCAAATATTAAAAGCCACGTTCAGGAGACAAGAACTAGCATAAAACTCAAAAACTGGAATATGGATATTTTCATCGTTAACAGGCTATGAATATGATGCATGTCGTATATATGTGCTTTTCCAATGATCAAGTGATCTAGTAGGTTATACTTCGAGGAAATAAAATTTAAGGGAACAACTATACATGTCACAATTTCAAGATCCGAAGTGCTTCGTTTTTGGACAGTGACAGATACGATCATATTTGGTAGGTCAGTTTCTTCATGTCCAAACTAGGTGCACTTCAAAAATTGTTGTATACCAAACTTGTATTTGAAGGATCAATGTGGCTTTGTGCAAGACTGAGACTAACCTTTGGAGTTATGCTTTTGCGTGTTATGTTGAGCTTAGATGTTTACTTCAGTGTATTCCTTATCATAGCCTTCTCATCCAATCTGCAATTGTTGACTTATTTGTTCCATTTGTTGCTTTTGTATAACAAGCTAACAAACTGCTTACTTGTGTAGTTGCCTGAAAGAAGGCCTTGTTGCTATAAAGTTTCTTCTCTCTACTTGTATGCTAATTATTAGTGTTGTTCATGATGGTTTTCTTATTTAATTTGGGAATTCCATTCCTTTTCACTCGTTGGCTTAATATATCATAGAGATGAATGCAATTCCTTATACAAAATTGTATCATCTTAACTCTTAGTCTAAGACTCTTCATAATCTTGTGGATCTTGGAGGTTGCTCCATGGCTACATGAGCTTAAACTAAAATTCCAAAAGGTAGAACTACCTCATTGCCAATTGGTATTCTTGGTCTTATGGCATGCCCTCTCGTACTGATAGCTATCTTAACTAGGATTTTGACACCAATATAGAGGGCCGCTCTCAGGTTGACAGTCGGTCGGTCATAAAAACGGACAAACCCTTTATGGTGTTTGTTAATGCTCCATAGTCCCCCCACCCCCCTTCTCCTTTCCCAATGGAGCTTTCTTATTCTCCACAACCCAACCCCATTACCATGGGAGAAGGCTTGGCTGAGGATGATGGTTTTAGCATTTTCATTATTTAGGATCAATCATCATTTCTCACAAAAGAAATTGAGAAGAATGTTTGCTTTCGGAAATGTGGAGGTTAGTCAAAACTGAAAGGAAAATATATATGACTACAATAAATAAGTTACATTTTATAAGTCAAAGTTTGGATTTTTAAGAATATGTAGCAAAATGAGTATAGCTGAGAATGTTGACATCGATGACTGACATACATTAAAAGGTAAGATAAGAAATGAATGCATATGTGGGAAATTGAGATGGTTTTAGTTGACGATAAGAGATCTGAGATGTTTGGAGTGTGGAACGAAAGTAAATGGATGCACCAGTTAGGATTGATAGGATAGTTATTAAAGTAGCTAGTAAAACTAGGGGCAGACCTAAAAGAGCTTGGCCCTTAATGAACATGGTAGAATATAATGAATCATGTAGTCATCGAAACTATTCGATAAAGGCTTTGTTATTGTTGTTCTAAGATACATAATCATCATGTATTATATTAGAAGGTATAAATTGACTCTATAATTAATCAATTTCTAAAGTAAGATAGTGAGAAGACCTAGGGCTAGTTTGGTTCCCGTTTGAAATAGTTTGTCAATTCGGTAAACATCTTGATTAAAACGGCAAAAGATATTTGTTTGGTTCTCGAGGTTTGTCGTCTTGGCCATACAAAATGGCCGAAAATGGCAAACACCAAATGGCCGCGGAGGCACCAGTTATCATTTGCTATTTGAAATGAAACTTTTTCCGTTTCAAGTGGGAAGCAAATTGGCCCTTGGTGAATTAGGGAGGTTCAAGTAAGCCGTCAGTGAGGCTTTCCCACCCCACCCAAAAAGGATAATATCTACTTCCATTGTAGCTTAGACAAAATATCCAATTTCCTTTTATATATAAATTCATAGTTAATGGAAGTATTTAATGATTAGGGCTAATTTATCACTTTCACACCACCCCAGAAGCCAATCTCCTTCCATCGTACACTACAGCTTAGACAAAATATCCAAGTTCCTTTTGAACAATATGCAAAATCCATAGTTAATGGAAGTCTTAAATAGTTAAGGTTGTGATGACACTTTTCGAAGTCCAACTAATCAAAAGATTCAAAACCTCCCAAGACCAATATTCATGGCCTAACATCAGGTTGGCATTGGATAACTGGCCTAGTTCTGCATATCTAGCAAACCTAATCTCACTCCCGCCAATTCTTATAACACCAAACTGAAATATGTTAGTTCTTTCCCGCCAATTCTTATGACACAAAACTGAAATATGTTCATCCTTCGCATATCAAAGAACTATTAAGTGATTAAGGATAGTTAGTGCTTCGATTATCAACTATTAAATGATTAACAAATAAATGTCATAGAGAACCTTGCTTGGAATATCATGTGATAGGAAATGTGTTGATAGTACAACCAATAGCATAGAAAAACAATGATATTAAATGGTCAACCAACTTTCTATTGTATCCCGGAATTTCAATTTCTAAGCAAGTTGGACTTTATATCAAAATGGATTATGTCATGTAGCAACATTATATCCAAATTTCTATAATACCCCCATAGAATCAAGTTATAGTAAATGAAAAATTATGAAACCTTGTTCATACAAATTAAAAAATACCTCCAGATTAGTGAGAGAATCCATCAATGTAGCATAACCCACGCGCTTGTCGTCTAATGCTGAAAATTCAAAATTATTCATAAACATGAGTAGCTTTACTATAAAGAAAATCCACAAAGTAATTGTATTAAAAGCCATTTTCAGTCAGCTAGTTTGTACAAATCATAATTCGATGTTAATAATTGATTCCATCTGCCAAATAAACTCATAAACTAAGAAAAATAAGTTTAAGTTTACAACAAAAAAGAGGAAGAAAATTATACCATTGGTCCATTTAAGAACTATTTATGTTTTTTAATGCAAGCAAAACTAAGGATTGCCTATGGTTCAGTCAAAAAGAGAGTTAAAGGTACTAAAGTGTACTTGCATGTAATATATTCTAAAAAGAAGTAAACGTATGTTCACAAGTTACTAATGTGTACTTACATATAATATATTCCATAAATATAAGGAAAAACTTAATGGCATAACAATCAAGTCAACTTTCTAACAAATATTCAAAGAAGGCGAACAAAATAATGTGAGAAGTAAAAGAAGTTCAAAGGTAAGAAAAATGTCTATAGCCTAACCAAAACTACCAAACTAAGAAACAAAAAGACTGCAAAATCAATTCATATCGATAGTGTTCACAGTCAAAAAGACTGCATATAGTATCGTGTGATGATGTCAAATTCATGTTCGTGCAACAGAAGTATCAATTAAGGTTGTAAATTTGTAATACCTGTGACAATAGTAGGTCCTCGGAAGTATGCTGAAGGCATGCGATTCTTGGGAGACGACCTGTGTTTGCGTTCTTCGTACACTCTATATTGACAAAAAGATGTACGCAAGTTAATTCCCAATAACCTACCTTTCTCACACAATTGAAAATAGAAATAAAATATAGTCAAAAGACAGAAAGATAAAGCATCACCTTTGACAAACTTGCACATTATAATCCTCTTCAGACAGAAGGAAAATTCTACTCTTCGTGTCATTCATCAGACCTCTCCATAATCCAGATTGCAAATCATAAGTGATCTTAGAAAATTTGACCCAGAAGGGACCACTATGGAAGCGGTTCATATCTTCAGAGGGTTTAGGAATATTTATCCTCAAGATTGTTCCTTCACGTGGAAATGTACATATTACTTCTCTCCCAAGAGGCAGCACATCAAGATACAACGGTGATGGTTGATCCTTTTCCATGTCCAGACTGTATTCATAAAGGACAAATTAAATTAGTATATGTTTTTCCTCGAGCACTAAAAAATAAAATAGGGTAACGTTTAATGGAATATAACCAATAATTGACACATAAATATATGATACTAACTCAGAATGAAAAGCTGCAGGAGGAGCATCCGTTCCATCCCATACGTAGAGCATCATCACATCATTAGAAATTTCATTCATATGAAAAACCTTCATCATGATGGGAAAAAAAGATGTCCTTCAATTTGTTTTCCAATTGCATATTAATGATTTTGTTAAAGGCATATTTAGGTCAATGACTTACCTTGCATACCAAATCAAACGTTTTACCAGTCGCAATGCTGTTTATCATCCTGAGGTTCTCAGTTAAACCTTAAAAAGAAAAGATATTTAATAGATGTAACAATGAAAGTATCACAAGTAATAGACAATATATTATTTAATTTGGGATTTGCCTAAAGTTTGGCTGGATGGAGTCCATCTGCTGACAAGAAAATGTATATTTCCATGAATTAGGTATAAACCAACATGTCAAGGTCATATTTAGAGGTTTACCTAGTATAATGATAAAACATTTCATTAATATTGATGCTCGCTCGATTAATATGAATTCTAAGTTAAATCTTAAGAACAAATGATATTGATTAGACTTGACATTACAAATATCATAAGTGACAAAAGGAATATAAACTTAAATCTTATTGTATTAGTTACATTGGAAGCACATTCCATTACGAAAAGAATGACGATTCATGTAGGAGATGAACAATTTGCTCAAGGAGATCAATCAGACACAATAAAAAAAATCATTAGTAATATTGACAATGTTTCCCCTTATTTGGTAAAACAAGGGATAAGTAGAAGTGGAATAAATTAAAGGATTATGCTGATGTGGTGTATTTGTAGATATATGGTATATAACTACCAAATTACTACCAATCAAGCACAATGAACTCATTGGTAATTTTTCACTATTTGGTAAGACAAATTAAATAGCGAAAGAAGTTAAAAGATTCTGCTGGTATGGATAGTTCTATGCTATGTTGCAGAGATAGAGATTTGATACGACATGTTTCCAACAGGACGACAAGGATTCAGCACCTGTTTTGGCGTGTCCTAATGTATTTCGGAGTGTCTGCACCTATGTTGGCGTGCGCTAGTGTATTTCGGAGTGTATGTGGCATGTCTGGTGCGCGTCCGATTCGACATGACACAGACACGACATGTATGGATTTATGGAGTGTCTACATTCTTAGGTTTTATGATATATGTAAACTACGCATAAGAATAAATAGTAAAAAAATCCCATCTACAAATTTAACAAGAAGGCGTAACTAGCTAAGGCAAGAGGAAGATTTCCATCAATAATGCAACCAATGTCGAAATACACATAACTTCAAAATATTAAAGTTACATAATAATAGATGCTACTATATAAAAAAAAATGAGCTTAATTCTTTTTGGATCACAAAGAACCTGATGCAAATGGATACCCAATTGACAATGACCTCAGCTTTGGTATCCTTTCGTTTGCACGAGTAGGAACGTTGACATTTGTATTGGTAGCATAAGGATAAAAGGTACCATTGCCATCACCACTGAATAGTGAGTATGTAGTATGCCTCTTCTTGAAAAAGCAGAACATTTGCCTATCGGAATCCTTCATCTGCCAAAGACATGCTTGCAAATTATAAACACTATCATAAACTTTAGTATTATAGACAACGCAAACAAGAAAAAACCTCTCGATCTCACAACAACGAAGCCTTTATCCCAAAGTTTCAGGGTCGGCAAATAACCTCTAGATATCATAAAACATTAAATATGCAAAAAAAAAGGAACATGGGACTATTTGTTGAAATTCAGAACTAAAGTTTTTTTTTTTTGCACTCGCATTGAAATAAGTAATCAATATTGCTGTATGGCTAGCTTAGTACTAGCTCACTACTAGCAAATGATGATGTGGCGGAAAGCGGTAACCAAGTTTACAGGTTTAACCGGTTAACATTAATATTAAAATTAACCCAAAAAAATTAATTACCCAAAAAATTAATTGTTAATGTTAATGCTAATGCTAATTTAATTTAATGTTAATATTAATTTTAATGTTAATGTTAAAATTAATATTAATGCTAATTAATGTTAATATTAATATTAATGTTAATTTGACGTTAATATTAATTTTAGTATTAGTTTTAATGTTAATGTTAATGCTAAATTTAATTTAATGTGATATTAATTTTAATGTTAATGTTAAAGTTAATATTAATGTTAATTCTAATATTAATGTTAATGTTAATTTTAATATTAATATTAATGTCAATGTTAACCAGCTAAACCTGTAAACTTGGTTACCTCTCCCCACCACATCAGCATTTGCTAGTACTAAGCTAGCCATACAGCAATTTCGAAGAAAGAAATGATGGGAAATACGAAGGGGGTCTGGTGCGTACCTGAGCATCAAAAAGACATATGATGTCGCCGACGGATCTTACATTTGGAAGGTCCCGGGCCTCCGCCGCGAAGAAAACCATGGTAAGCGGCGAATCCGGACACGAGTTGTCGATGAGCTTCAACACCCGACAATAATCTGCAAATATCAACCAACCATCATAAACCCTAACCCTAACCCTATAAGAAGAAGAAGAGAGGAAGGGTGACCTGTTCCTCCGTTGTTGGCATGAAAGGAGAAGCTGATTGCTGTAATCTTGCAGAAGAGACTGACTTTCATCGGTCCGTTCTCAAGGAAGAGATCTCTCGCTTTATTAATGGAGATGATGGTGTGACTACTGTGCTGCGTCGACATTCTTCGCTCCTTCTGTGCAGTGCAGAGTGCAGACGCTCTCCTCTGAAGGAGCCAGGGAGGTGATAGTGTGAGCAAAGAGACAAGGGAGGTGACGCCGCTATGGAACTGCTCTGCTCTGAAGGAGGAGAGTTGCAGTCACCCAGCCGACTCTCAGGAAGCAGCGGATGGCGCCAAGGGCGCACAACCGGCAGAGTGCGCGAGGCGCGCAAGCTGCGAATGGCGCCGAGGGCGCGCCAGTCAAGCAGGCGGCACGAAACGCGAGGCGTGAGGAGGCGCAGTTGGCACGCGGGGCCATCCCTACCAGCAAGTTTTGGCCATGAAGTTTTTAAAACCTCCAATGTCCATAACTTAGACTCAGGGCCTCCCCGGAGAACTGGGTTGCCCTGTTCTAGAGCTAATTTTGGTTGCCCATTAATCCTTGCTACGGCTAGTCCCGCTCACCTTTGGTGCAATAATGTTGAGCCTGGGAGGTTGCCCTAGCAGAGGGGGTTGCCTAAGTTTCAAGGCTTGTCCGGCTTACCCCCTTGGACTATAGGACTCGGATTTGGCAAAACAAAGGTCAAAACCGAATGAAATTGAATTCTCTACAACATGGAATAAGTAATTTTCGAAAAAGAGCAAGTTTGATAGATCAAAACCATAAAAACTCATAAATCCTAGTTTTTGGAACATAGATCTACTCAAAAATAGTCATCAAAACCAAAAGTACCATGTACTAAGACCATCTCCAATGGTGATTTCTAAAATTGAGTTCTTATCCTACTTGGCATTGTACTTTAAGGAGATTTCTATCCTAGTTGGAAGAGTTTCTACATAGAAATTGTAGACATACAAAAATGCTCTCGGTTCTCTATTTCTATCATATGTGTCACATAGTAAAAGAATCAATTTAATGGTGTGAGACCCAATAATAAGACCATCTCCAATGGTGATTTCTAAAATTGAGTTCTTATCCTACTTGGCATTGTACTTTAAGGAGATTTCTATCCTAGTTGGAAGAGTTTCTACATAGAAATTATAAACATACAAAAATACTCTCCAATGGTTCTTCATTTCTATCCTATGTGTCACATAGTAAAAGGACCAATTTAATAGTGTGGGACCCAATAATAATTGTCATGAGAGATAGGAGAATTTTTATAAGACCATCTCCAATGGGGGTTTCTATCTTCCCTATTTCTATGGAAGAAATCCACTTTAGAAAAAACTTCTCCCAATGGTAGTTTCTATCACCATTTCTATCCTAGGTGACAATGATGTAGGATGGAAACTTTCTAAGAGGGTTTCTACATGTAGAAACTCTCATAGAAATTCTCACATCTCTCATGACAATTATTATTGGGTCCCACACCATTAAATTGGTCCTTTTACTATGTGACACATAGGATAGAAATGGAGAACTATTGGAGAGTATTTTTTGTATGTGTACAATTTCTATGTAGAAACTCTTCCAACTAGGATAGAAATCTCCTAAAAGTACAATGCCAAGTAGGATAAGAACTCAATTTTAGAAATCACCATTGGAGATGGTCTAAGAGTTTCTACATGTAGAAACCCTCCTAGAAAGTTTCTATCCTACATCATTGCTACCTAGGATAGAAATGATGATAGAAATCACCATTGAGAGAAATTTTTTCTAAAATGGATTTCTTCCATAGAAATAGGGAAGATAGAAATCCCCATTGGAGATGGTCTAATTGTCATGAGATAGAGGAGAATTTCTATGAGAGTTTCTATATGTAGAAACCCTCCTAGAAATTTTTCATCCTACATCATTGCCACCTATGATAGAAATGGTGATAGAAATCACCATTAGGAGAAGTTTTTTCTAAAATGGATTTCTTCCATAGAAATAGGGAACATAGAAACCTCCATTGGAGATGGTCTAAACTCGTAGGGACTGCTTGGCAATGGTAGGGGTAGCGGTTATTAGGTATTTTTAGAGTATCGATTATGAGCGGTTATGAGGGGTCCGATTTTGGATGGTTTTTAAGTAGCGGCTTTTAAACCAGTCCAATCCATGCTTGATAATTCACTAACGAGCGGTTCTGAAAGTTTTCTACACGAATAAATTAAATAGGGAAGGGTATCAGTAGTTATATTTATATATATTTTTGTGAGGATATAAATGAAATAAAAATAGAGCCGCTCAAAATCTACCGATTTTGGGTGTTTATAAAGCCACCCAAAAATACATTACACCGATTTTGGGGGGTTTTTTAGCCGACCAAAACCGGTGCATCAAAAAAATTAACAAGCAGGGGTTTCATAAACAGTTGGTTCAAAAACACTCTAAAACCGGTAAAAACACCATTACCAAGCAGACCCATAGTGAATAGAGAGTAGATCATTATACACAAATAATATCAAAAAAAAATCAAGAAATTAAAAAATTGTAAGAATCTCTCCATTGTGCAAGGTGTACTTGCCTAAGGAAATGGGTTTGTGGAAAAAAAAAAGAAAAGAAAAGTGAATGAGGAGAGAGAGAGGAAGATAATATATATAGTAAGGGTGTGGTTTGTCATTAAAAAAATTCCTAATCCTAAGCATGCTCTAACCATTCACTAATGGCATATTTTAAATACTATATACAACTAATAAAACAATAAATTAAAAGGTGCACAAGTACAGGTACTAGATACCGTGTACAAGAATCGAGAAATAAAATACGTATATCAGGAACAAGAAGTGACATTATGCGTTAATAATGGTTTAGCTATATGGCTCGGGTACGATACGATTTGAAGATTCTTATACATAAGCATTACTGGGATACCCCAGGCTAATCACAGAAAGTCGTTGGACTGTTTGACCGCTTGTAAACTGACTTGCTTGTGTATTTCCTTCTATTAGTAGCTGAGGAGCATGGACTGTCGTGGTGCGTGGTGCAACCCATATTGTCCTTGTTTGGTTGTTGGGTTGGGTTATTGTACTACGAAAGGCTATGGTCCGAAGTTGCAAAACAGAAGCCAATAAACTGACTATGGTTATATAATGTATTTTATCTCGACACGATATTGACACCCTTTATCCTTATTTGGTTGTAAGGGCATCGTGCGGTCTCGATGATATAGTATAAGCCTAGCTATAATCCTTGGCCAGGTCTACTTGTTACTCTGGATTTGTCTCTTTCATTTGTGCTCCCTTGTGGTACTTGCTATTTGGGGATGACTCCACTGGTTTTGTTTGGCTAGATCTCGTAGCAACGTCTGAGGATCCAGCTTTCTTTCCGAAGATGGTGCATACTGTCACGCCCCGCTCCCGTAGGAGCGATCGTCCTCGCTAAGGCGTGATGCCGCACGAGCCTAGATTGCGCTCGTGCAAGGCGGGTTCCATAACGGCCGATTTCAGCGGCTGCGACGGGGTCGTCGCACAGAAGTCCCAAGCAGAGACATTGAATAATAGCAGCAGAATTTAGAACAAAACACAAGTCATTCAAAGAAGCTCTTTATTGATATTGAAACAACGATTACGTTGGGGGCGCATGGCCAAGATTACAATCACTCAAGCTCACTCTTCTCATATTTTACAAGTTCACTCAGCTCTCTCTCATCTCTCAATTACAAGTCTTGATCCAGCGGAAGCTTCGGAAGGCGATGTCCATACATTATGTCCTGTATAAGTCTTTACTTCATGCGGCTGCACGCTTCGAGTCGCCAAGGAACTCCAGGCCTCGACGCATCCAAGCGAGCCCCGCGCCACGAGCTTCTACCTGTGCCTGCACATGTAAACTATGTGGGTGTCAGTACTCAACTGTACCGGTGGAATGAGCTCCTCGTCCACCCATACAAAACCAACACGTTTACTTTACTTTGTGCAACATAGTCCCCTTTTTTATTGTCTTTCTACTCTTGCCTTAGGATCAGTTTTAGGACCGGCGCCTTAGCGCAACTTGTGTGTCAGAACCATCCCGTGCTTGCAATGTCAACGTTAACTCGTACTTTGTCTCTAGACCACTTTTCGTGCCAACAACGTTAACCTATCAAGTCGTGTTTGCCTTACGGCCAAAATCAGAGACGCAGCTACACGATAGACTCCTTTTCCCTGTGACCGTGCTACGAAATCCATATTAAGGTCGTGCCTCGCAACTCACTAGGACTTAACCATATCGCCGCTTCGCGGCCCGTGCTACTTTGATAACCAACCGACCCAATCAAGACTTGTGAATCTAGTGTCACTCGACCAATCTTTGCCTTGCGGTGCTTTTCCGACATAAACTCAACCAACTCAACCAACTTATGCAACTTATATGCCGACAACGTAAACTCGACGCCACATCTCGTGCCGAAGCACGTTGCCTATGTTGTAGCCATTCTTAAGCCCAAACATTTGTACTCTAACTTGTACACACACATTCAGCAACTCAACTCAATCCAAAGGCACTCACGCGGATTGTCGCCATGCCGACTCATCTATATGATTTGGTCACTGACTCCCAGAGCCATGGTGGACTACTTTTTAGCTGAGTATAGGATGGACCTCTTCGGGTAGCTAGCCTTAATGAGCGTCCACCGAATACTTTGCCCTAGGCGCAGCTATTTGGCTCCCAGAGCCATATTTGTTTCCCTTTGTGCCCGCAACGGTCCCGTGGCGCCACAGGTTGCCGTGCGGGGAAACTCTACCTTGTCGACAAGTTGTCCATGACCATGCAAGACTCGACTCAACTGACGTCTCACACAGTCATTGTACCTCTAGTGTTACCATCTCTTTCAGGGCTAAATTCGATACTTCTCACATCTGAGATCTTGCCTCGACGACCCGTGGTCACGAGCATTCTTCTTTCTTGCCTCAACGACCCAGTCGTGAGCATTCTTCTTTCTTTCTTTCTTGCCCTATCATTTCACTCAACTCAAGAACAACTGTTTAGACATTTTTCCAAAACAAATGAATCAACCGTGGCCCGTGCCTTAAAACTCTAGGACCGTGCCATTGTGTCTCAAATCGACTTCCGATCTACGCGACGCTATCGCACAAGTCATACTTCATGTGACGGGCCATTGGGATCGCAGGACTATCTAACTTGACAACCGTAGAAAGAGCGGGACAGCACTAGAAATGACTTAGGTCGATCGGCGTAACTTTGCCTAACTTAATCGAACCTATAACTTGACTCAAGGGGCGAGCGAAGGCTATGCCAAGCCTTGTATTATGGAAACATGCATGCTTTGTTGAGCATTTACGTGGGCAACGCCTATGACTTAGGCCAACTCAAGTGTCGGGACAATTCGACGGGACCGTGCATGCTCTAACAAGCATTCACGCAGGCGACGCCTATGACTTAGGCTATTTCTTAACTTTGTGTCGAAGACCAACTTTCCTTCTCCCAAGCCACGGGACGAAGGACCGAGTGTCATTTTTCAAAGCACGCTGTGCACCAACTCTAAGCCGACCGTGGGACATTTTCTATGTTCTAACTCATTTTGACCCGTCGGGATTATTTCCTTAGCTATGTGGATTCATCTCTTTTATTATTAAGCCTACTTGTGCGAGTTGAAAACACGATTTATTATGTGAAGGCAAAGATGAGGCAAGTTCACCGAAACTACCCCACCTGAGCGAGCGGTCGCCTCGACCGAGCGATGCCTCCGAGTAGCCGTTGCAAGGCTAAGTCCGAACGCCGTCGGCGTTTCGATTCCTCCGATTGACTGAGCGGGACGGGGCACTACATCATACACCACTCAGAAAAAGTTTCGTCCTCGAAACTAACTGAGTACACTTATTGACTTATCACTTTTACTCAACGTTCAAGAACTCTCGCACACACTACGCCTATGCGTTCCCTCAATCCGAGCCACGCTCGTACCATCCTCAATCCCTTCTTCAAAACTCACGATCTTAAAATTCTCGACACTTTCCCGTTCCTCAAGTCTCACTTGATTCAACGTATCACTTAGTATGGATCGTGCACATATCTTAGGCGTCCCCAAAATACATGCATTTCAGCCAAGCCTCGTGATAGAGAATCCACCATCACCACTCGAGTCGGATCGTGCACATATTCGGGCGTCCCTGATATACGTGCATGTCAACCGAGACTCGCGAGTGGTGCCTCCACCAATCTTAACACTTCGCACTCGGACGTCTGCCTAACCGCTAGGCTATATCTTTCCGTCAGTATTGGAATCATAGTTCCCAAACAATAATATCAACACTGACCCCATCCTAAGGTCAAACCAAATTGATCGTACGGGATTTTCTACCCAAGCTCGCATCACTCTGATTCCTAAACATCGAGCATCGATTCCCTACGCACATGCCCACATTCGTCGCACGGGGTCTGAGCCATTTCACATAGTCAATCTCTTCGAATACGTTCGACATAATCCTTCTATCATCCCTTCCAAGTCAAGCAAGCTACGACACAATCCATCGTTAACCAAAATTTCACATTCTATATTTCCTAAGTCATTTATCCCTATTCACGTATTCGATCATGAGGTCGTCTGACTTAACAATACGATGCGTCCCGATCTCACGCGAGTCAGATTATCCACGGTAGGCACGAATCACCATGCACGCTCCCGCAGGATAATTATCCTCATCGAGACGCAACTCTTGTTTTGCGTCTAGACTAATTCATTCTCGATGCGCGGATTGGACCTACTCAATCCTCAAGTTTATTCCATTCATCAATTGCAAGCCCTAACATCTTCACATTTTTCTTCGCATCAAATCGACAAGTCGAGACAATCAAATTTGTCGCGTCCTGATTTTCTGAGTTTGATCATTCCCGCGACATGAATCACCATGTCAGCGCTCACGCGGATGATCGCCCCAAATCCGATGCGACGCATGTCCGAGGCTGGAGTTGCGCTCGCACAAGACAAAATCGTCGACGTTGTGGCTATCAACGTAACCATCAAGACACGATCATTTTCATCCAACATTCACCTCGATCAAAATCCTAAGCATCACATCCAACCGAACGATAACACTTGCACGATCGTTATTCGCCGAGTCAGAGTACCCCCGAGTTATCGCATATCGATCTTTGATACGCCTCAATACCATCGACGATATGCGTAACCTGACGATCTTCCTTTGCAACCAATTTCGAGTCGTACGAATAATGCTATCGTCCGACTGGATAGTCTCCTCGACATTCAAATTCAAGTTCGATTATTATCCTTCGAATCATTCGCAACATCGATTTTCCTCAAACCAAATTCACGTATCGTTTATCCGTTTATCTTAAGTCATCGACCAACGTATTTCCTCAATTCGCATCATTCCTTTATCAATCGATCGACATCCCTGAGGCTACCGCATACACCACTCAGGGATGAAGTCATTCAACAAATCCTCAACTGATCATTCGAATCAAAATTGACTTCTTTAAATTTTTCGTTCGAACCACTCCTCGAATTCCAAGCACGCTCATCTATATCGTACCGACGTTGTCGTCGCTCGATAGCACCCCTATCGATGGTCATCCCATTTACTCAATCAAGTCTATCTCATTCCCGTTCGACATATTTCGAATCCCGTACTCGACTTTTCTAAGGTCGACGCGACTTTGGTGTATATGCCCAGTCCGACTTAGCCAACCGTGCTTACGCAAACCATCTTTTGTTTCTTATCAAAAATCGTTCTCCTATGTTTTGCAAAATAGATAGACTTATTGTATGGACATCCCGTGGGATAATTAAGAGAGAGCGCACCAACGATATCAACTTGCAGAAGCAACAGAGTTTGCGGAAACAACGAGTTAAAGAATTCAATCGGTTATCCAAGGACGTAAAGCCGTGCTCTGATACCATTATGTCACGCCCCGCTCCCGTAGGAGCGATCGTCCTCGCTAAGGCGTGATGCCGCACGAGCCTAGATTGCGCTCGTGCAAGGCGGGTTCCATAACGGCCGATTTCAGCGGCTGCGACGGGATCGTCGCACAGAAGTCCCAAGCAGAGACATTGAATAATAGCAGCAGAATTTAGAACAAAACACAAGTCATTCAAAGAAGCTCTTTATTGATATTGAAACAACGATTACATTGGGGGCGCATGGCCAAGATTACCATCACTCAAGCTCACTCTTCTCACATTTTACAAGTTCACTCAGCTCTCTCTCATCTCTCAATTACAAGTCTTGATCCAGCGGAAGCTTCGAAAGGCGATGTCCATACATTATGTCCTGTATAAGTCTTTACTTCATGCGGCTGCACGCTTCGAGTCGCCAAGGAACTCCAGGCCTCGACGCATCCAAGCGAGCCCCGCGCCACGAGCTTCTACCTGTGCCTGCACATGTAAACTATGTGGGTGTCAGTACTCAACTGTACTGGTGGAATGAGCTCCTCGCCCACCCATACAAAACCAACACGTTTACTTTACTTTGTGCAACATAGTCCCCTTTTTTATTGTCTTTCTACTCTTGCCTTAGGATCAGTTTTAGGACCGGCGCCTTAGCGCAACTTGTGTGTCAGAACCATCCCGTGCTTGCAATGTCAACGTTAACTCGTACTTTGTCTCTAGACCACTTCTCGTGCCAACAACGTTAACCTATCAAGTCGTGTTTGCCTTACGGCCAAAATCAGAGACGCAGCTACACGATAGACTCCTTTTCCCTGTGACCGTGCTACGAAATCCATATTAAGGTCGTGCCTCGCAACTCACTAGGACTTAACCATATCGCCGCTTCGCGGCCCGTGCTACTTTGATAACCAACCGACCCAATCAAGACTTGTGAATCTAGTGTCACTCGACCAATCTTTGCCTTGCGGTGGTTTTTCGACATAAACTCAACCAACTCAGCCAACTTATGCAACTTATATGCCGACAACGTAAACTCGACGCCACATCTCGTGCCGAAGCACGTTGCCTATGTTGTAGCCATTCTTAAGCCCAAACATTTGTACTCTAACTTGTACACACACATTCAGCAACTCAACTCAATCTAAAGGCACTCACGCGGATTGCCGCCATGCCGACTCATCTATATGATTTGGTCACTGACTCCCAGAGCCATGGTGGACTACTTTTTAGCTGAGTATAGGATGGACCTCTTCGGGTAGCTAGCCTTAATGAGCGTCCACCGAATACTTTACCCCAGGCGCAGCTATTTGGCTCCCAGAGCCATATTTGTTTCCCTTTGTGCCCGCAACGGTCCCGTGGCGCCACAGGTTGCCGTACGGGGAAACTCTACCTTGTCGACAAGTTGTCCATGACTATGCAAGACTCGACTCAACTGACGTCTCACACAGTCATTGTACCTCTAGTGTTACCATCTCTTTCAGGGCTAAATTCGATACTTCTCACATCTGAGATCTTGCCTCGACGACCCGTGGTCACGAGCATTCTTCTTTCTTGCCTCAACGACCCAGTCGTGAGCATTCTTCTTTCTTTCTTTCTTTTTTGCCCTATCATTTCACTCAACTCAAGAACAACTATTTAGACATTTTTCCAAAACAAATGAATCAACCGTGGCCCGTGCCTTAAAACTCTAGGACCGTACCATTGTGTCTCAAACCGACTTCCGATCTACGCGACGCTATCGCACAAGTCATACTTCATGTGACGGGCCATTGGGATCGCAGGACTATCTAACTTGACAACCGCAGAAAGAGCGGGACAGCACTAGAAATGACTTAGGTCGATCGGCGTAACTTTGCCTAACTTAATCGAACCTATAACTTGACTCAAGGGGCGAGCGAAGGCTATGCCAAGCCTTGTATTATGGAAACATGTATGCTTTGTTGAGCATTTACGCGGGCAACGCCTATGACTTAGGCCAACTCAAGTGTCGGGACAATTCGACGGGACCGTGCATGCTCTAACAAGCATTCACGCAGGCGACGCCTATGACTTAGGCTATTTCTTAACTTTGTGTCGAAGACCAACTTTCCTTCTCCCAAGCCACGGGACGAAGGACCGAGTGTCATTTTTCAAAGCACGCTGTGCACCAACTCTAAGCCGACCGTGGGACATTTTCCATGTTCTAACTCATTTTGACCCGTCGAGATTATTCCCTTAGCTATGTGGATTCATCTCTTTTATTATTAAGCCTACTTGTGCGAGTTGAAAACACGATTTATTATGTGAAGGCAAAGATGAGGCAAGTTCACCGAAACTACCCCACCTGAGCGAGCGGTCGCCTCGACCGAGCGATGCCTCCGAGTAGCCGTTGCAAGGCTAAGTCCGAACGCCGTCGGCGTTTCGATTCCTCCGATTGACTGAGCGGGACGGGGCACTACACATACTAGAAGTATGGCCGTCGGAGGACTCGAGTGTGTTTTTTCTCCACCACTATGATATCTTTAATTTTTTACTTGGCGTTTGGCCACCGGCACATGTTTAGCCGGCTATTCTGGACATTAGTTTTATTTTACATAATTGTAATTAAATTAGACTGCAGCTGACTATGGTTATGTACTGTTGACTCTGCGAGCTAGCTAGTTCCTCGTGAAGCTAGTTCTGATGATCATTTTGATGAAGCGTCAGGGACGCCTTACTGCTTTATCTTATATGATCTTTAATTACTGATTCTTGCTTGAATGATTAAGAAATAGTTGTTCAGTGAGACCCCCAAGTCTAGCGACAATCGTGATCGCCGTATGACATCTTCGTACCTTATACGGGATAGCTGGCCATGTCCGTCTCCGTATTACGGTATTGGGTGTGACACAGGCCCCTACAACCGTTCGAGGAACCAAACATTGTGTACAAATTGTCCTTGACCACGTATGCACTTAGCTATTAAACATATAACATGCATGATAACATAAAACTTGAAATAACTATGTAACACATTCTCTTTTCTACTACCACAGTTCTCAATTAATCGCTCCCACGTCCATTCTTCTCAATCCAGTGATTTATACCTTAGCGATTCAGCGGTCCCAAATCTTTTCTATATTTCCATTCATTTAATAACATACTCCACACAATAACAAAACAACGACGCTATATTCTACATTATAATTAACATAACAAAACCATATTCATGTCTATAATAGTAGTACAAAATTCATGTCCATAACAACAGTACAGTAATCTATGTCTACAACATCAGTACAATCATCCACGTTTCTCTATAGCAAGTTGGCAACAAAAATATTGCTATTTTTTTTGGGTTCTTTTTATTTAGAATTAACAATCTCCTGGTATATAGAACAAAGATGAACAATAATTATGAAGGCAGAAAAGAGAAAATCAAAACCACTCAAGAATTGATTTCGTTCCGAACACATATTTCTAACTAATTACTCTTTATGAATCCCAAGTCCAATCAAACTTTTCGAACCCACAAATCAGCGCAATGCGTACGGGGGTTAAAATGTTAGAGCATCTCCAACCCTATTATGGGTTTAGAAAAAATGGTTGCCACATAGGAGTGACAAGCTTTTTTTTTTTTTTTTTTCTTTCAAAATTACTTCTCCAATGCAAATGTGAAATTAAGTATAGAGTTGACATGGCAATGACATGACAAGAACAATGTAAAATTGGTTGTCTAGATCTAGACAATGCGCTTCACAATGGCTTTATGTCCACATCATCAATTATGAATAAAAATATATGTAAAAAAGAAGAAGAGTAAAAGTTGTCTTAGAAGTTGTAAAAAAATATTTTGCATGTCTTCTCAATACTTTTGCATTGGAGAAGGTTTTTCAAACTTATTGTCTTTTGCGAGTATAATCTTGACATCTATACAAGACATTGTCTTGTGTCCCATGCCACCTATAAGGTTCACAACACAAAATAAGACAATAAGGTTGGAGGATGCTCCAATATAAGAGCATCTCCAACCCTATTGTCTTATTTTGTCTTGTGAATCTTAGGTGACATGGGACACAAGACAATGTCTTTTATAGGTGGCAAAATTATATTCATAGAAGGCAATGAGTTTGAAAAGTCTTCTCAAATGCAAAAGTATTGAGAAGACATGTAAAATATTTTTTTACAGCTTCCAAGACAATTTCTTCTTCTTCTTCTTCTTCTTCTTCTTCTTCTTCTTCTTCTATATATATATTTTTTTATTCATAATTGATGATATGAACATAAAGTCATTGTGAAGTGTATTGTCTAGATCTAGACAACCAAGTTTACATTGTCCTTGCCATGTCAACTTCATACTTTGTTTCACATTTGCATTGGATAAATACTTTTGAAATTTTTTTTGTCATTCCTAAGTGGCAACCTTTTGTTTCCAAAATTACAATAGGGTCGGAGATGCTCTAAGAGCATCTCCAACCCTATTGTGAGTTTAGAAAAAATGGTTGCCACATAGAAATGACAAACTTTCATTCCAAAAATTCTTCTCCAATGCTAATGTAGAATAAAACATGAAGTTGACATGACAATGACATAGCAAGGACAATGTGTAGTTGGTTGTCTAGATCCAGACAATGCACTTCACAATGACTTTGTCTCCACATCATCAATTATGAATAGGAATATTTATAAAAAAGTTGAAGAAGTGGAGGAGTTGCATTGGAAGTTGGAAAAAATACTTTTTATTGTCTTCTCAATACTTTTGCATTAGAGAGAGTTTTTCTATCTCATTGTCTATTGAGATATAATTTTGCCACATAAATAAGACATTGCCTTGTGACCCATGCCACATAGGAGTCACCTAAGATTCACAACACTTAACAAGACAAGACAATAGGGTCCGAGAAGACTAGCCCATTCCGAAATAATGACGTGGCATGAAATTAAGCTGAGAGCGTGGAATAATTCGCGCCACTTCTACGGTTCTACCCCTCTTAAAACGTTTCATTCGTCCACCGAATTAAATCAGTTCCCCAAATAGAAAATTCTCCGACCGAGTTATTCCGGTCCTTCCCCATGGCGAATGTACGGCGAGCTCTCCTCCGCCTCCACCAAACCCTAACCCTAGCTCCGTCTGGATCTCGAGGACACATCCACAGGCATTCACCCAAACCCTAGGTGTTCTCTTTCTCTCTCTATAAGGTTTTTTGTTTGTTTCTGATTTGATTTTTGTTTGTTCCAGACCGCAAATTGGACAGATTTCTCGTTTTTGTTCGATCGAAACGGATCTAAGCGACGAGGAAAGCAATCGTCGTTTGTATAACAGGTCTGGATCTCTATGCTGTACGAACTTGACACGGTGGCACCGACGCGATGGTGATCTTGGCACATCGGAGTGTACTTTTGGAGTGTCCATGTCGTTCCGACGTGGTGCACACGGACACGGCAACGTTATGTTGCATGGGCACGGATATGACGCGATTAGGACACAACGACACACAAAGCTATCGAGTTTGGGATGCCCTAGTGTATTTTGGAACTTTTGTGTCGTGTGCGACACGGACACGGAGCCAATATGTTACACGGCCACTAATATGACACGGCGACACAACACCATCCGGGTGACACAGACACTATTCATTTTGGTACGTTCTAGTGTATTTTGGAATGTTCAACGCGTCTATGACATCTACACGACATGGATCGATATGTTGTACAGACACTAATATTATGCAACATAGACACGATGACACAGCTACTGTTTCCTCTTCCCCAAGTCCTCACCCAGCGGTGCGGCCATCCCAGCCCTGAGCCGGTGAGCCTTAGTCGCTTAAGCTTTGAGAATTCTCTTCTCCACTCCACTCTTCTTTAGTGGATTCGTCTTCTCCGCGGCTAGTTCCGTCCATCTTTCTTGGATCCGTTCATATGGCCTGGAGTGGAAAAAGATCTATTTGTCGGTACTTCTTCTCCAGTCCAGTTCTCTTGTAACATAGATCTCCAGAAGAAGCAAGATCTAAACTTAGATCTATGGCTTTAGACCTTTGTTATTTTTTTTTCCAGTCAAGTTCTCTTCTAAACAAGATCTAAAATTATATTTTTGTTTGTTAATGTTGTATTGATTTTTATTTTGCACGGGATATAAAAGTTAATGGAACCAGAACATCACAGGGAACATGCATCATTTGAGCATATTTGACGGACGACTATGCTATTCTGAATAATTACTTCTTCCATCGGAACTTAATAAGTAGCTCAGCACTTTCATTTTCAAGTTGCTTCCTTGCTTGCCTAGGCTATCAAGAGAATGTAATGTAAATTTTGAGGCATGTAAGTAGTGTCAAATCTGCACTCTGCAGAGTCTGCAATATGCAATATTATAATTTTTTGGTATAAATTTTGACTGTTATTTTTGGTTTTTTTTGGATGGTCCAGCCCACTTGGGCCCAAGAAGCCGAACCGACCGATAACCGAACCGGTTTAATTCGGTTCGGTTTGGTTCGGTTTTATGAGTGACCGTTCGGTTTTCGGTTTGGGTAAATTCGGTTTTTGGCTAATTCGGTTTTTACTAATCCGGTTCGGTTTGAACCGAACCGAACCGTTGCTCACCTCTATTTGTGCTTCCTTGGGTATGCTTGGATTGAGGGTTAAGAGGGTTAAGCGAGGGGAAGTTAAGTGAGGGGAAATAAAAACCATGCTTGGTTTGAGGGTGAAAAATTAGGAAGGGATTATAGAGGGTTAAGTGGGGGGGTTTGTTTAACCCTCTTTTGTCTATTTTTTTAACCTCCTGAATCGGAGGTTTAACGAGGGGGATTGAGGAGTTTTGTTTAAAGAGTCATAAATACCCTTATTTGTCATATAAAATATTATAACTTTTTTTCTTTCATTTCTTCATGCTTTCAACATGTTGCTCCGTATCTCCCTCATTTGTGAAGATATTTTAACAAGTTTTAATCAAAATTTCAATCAAATTTAATTTTATGACATACGTAATAAGGGTATTTTGGTAACTTTTAAATTTTATTAATATTCCTCTAACTCAAAACCTTCAATCCAAGCAAGAGTTGTTAAACACACCTCACTTAACTCTCCCTCTAATCCAATCAAGGTTATATGCGTTGACTCTATTCCCCCTTAACTCCCCCTCACTTAACCCTACTTAACTCTACTCAATTTTTTCCCCTCAATCTAAGCAGACCCTGACTGAATGTACTTTATTTCTTTATTCTTTGATTTTTTTTCGTGATTAATTTTGTGGTATAGAGCCCTAAAAGGTTATACTATGTTTGTTGGATATGAAGGTTGTTGTATAGAAGCAGACAGAGGGGATTTCTTGAACTGGATTTGGTTTTAGGGAATTGGGTGGAGGAGAACATTCGCTCCATGGACGAACACAGAATTAAGGCCCTTGTTGATGTTCTTGACCTGGTAAAATTTTGCCCCTGATTTTCTTCTATTTTGAGTGATCTTGATTTTTCATCATTTTTAATTTATTTAGGTACTATGGATTTTTTTTATTGTTAAAATACGCTTGCTGAATATTTTTTCCCTTTAAAATTGTAGTTTTGAAAAATATTGCTAAATTATAATACTTTCCAAAGTTCTGTTCTGAAAACATGATTTTAACTAGAAAAATCTTGTCTCGAGAACATGACATGATGAAAGAAAACCCGTCTTTTGAAAATACAACTTTAACTAACAAAATCGTGTTTCCAAAAGTGATCTGTTTTGTTATATTCGCCTTCTTTTCAAAAGGAGACTTTTATTTCGGTAATATTATTTAAAAAATACCATCTAGGAATTTTGAAAATATCTTTATCTTTATTTTACTCAAATATTCTAGTTACTAACTATGACTACTTATTTCTAGTCTCTTATTCTTTTGCTCAAGTTAGCATCTTGTTTAGCTTCTCCTACTGAAAGAGAAATGTACTCTGTTACAGTGAGCTCATACATTTGATGGTTACATTAGGTGGAAGGGATACTTGCTAGTCTTTTGAGCAATTACAGAGCTATTTACATGCGAACCATCGAAGTCAAATTTAAAATTGTCGCACAAAACTTTGCAATAGAAGCCGTAAACTATAGGAAAATTTGACCTAGGGAATCGACCAGAAAATATAACAGACGCAAACTTGCACACACACACACATATATATATATATATATATATATACAGTTCAAGTTATATTTTCCAGCACATATCCACAATGCAGAATTTTGGGAAGTTGGGAGGCTTTGAAGAAATAATTATGTTTAGACTACACTATGTTGCAAATGAACTAATGTGGGTGAGGATCACTGGAGAAGAAAGAAGCAACTCTGGAAGTTGAAGCTTGCTGCAAAGGTAACCAATCATTTATTTAGCTCTCCTAAGTTAAAAGAGAAATTAGTTAGAGAAAACTGCTCTCACCAATCCTCACTAGTCTCAGCCAAATAGCATGATGCGGTTAGGATTTGAAGCAAGAAAACCTTATAGCCAACACATAAAGACTTAAGAAACCTAACCAATTCTTTATCTTGTGCATTTGGTGGCTCTACAGGTAGATCTGAATTCGTAATTAGCCAACCTAGGCTATCTAGACCTGAACATTTGGGAACTTCTTAATATAGTCAGATTTTCAGTACTCTTATTTCGACATAATCCCAAATACATAACCACAATTTATTTCATAGTTCATGTTGACGTAGGCTGCATTCCTGATAAAACTCTTTAGTTCTTGTGATTTCCCCTTGCCTCTAGATCTATGTTTAACTATACGAAACAACACAATATACACATGGAGTCATGGACACGGACATAGCAGCCATACTACTGTGTCTTAGGTTTTTTGGAGTGCTTGTGTTTGCCAATACATGTTCTACACGGTTGTGACACCAGTTTGT
This sequence comes from Iris pallida, assembly GCA_029216955.1. Classification (NCBI taxonomy): domain Eukaryota; kingdom Viridiplantae; phylum Streptophyta; class Magnoliopsida; order Asparagales; family Iridaceae; genus Iris; species Iris pallida. Next base: position 8,143,480 of record JANAVB010033020.1, on the reverse strand, counting down.
GAGTGTCTGTGCTTCCTATCTCTAGATTGAACAATAATTCACCTCGATAGAGGTATGCTAAGCTGGTGTCACATTTGTTTTACAGTTTCCTTAAGAACTAATTAAGCAAGTAACTGAGAAGCTTGTCTGCGACATTCTGTCTCAACAATGACTCTTTGCGATTGAAGGAAATCTTTGTTGGTAAGCCAGGGGATGTAAACCCAATCATATTTGGTATTCTTTGTTGCTCAGGCGATATGCTTGTTTCCATCGACAATGTGACTTTACAACAAAGGTTGGGAAACCAAGTGGTTGAGGTTGTTGGTATTTGGGTGTGGGTGGGTGGGTTGGGGGGGGGGGGGGGGGGGGGGGGGGGGGGGGGGGGGGGGGGGGGGGGGGGGAGTAGTCAAAGTCTGGCCTTATTCTCAAAAAAACAGTGTTGACTTTGCAAGTAGTGTGTGTGTTTCGAATCTTTAGATTGCAATCCATTTATGCCTTATAATTGATAGTTGGTATTGGTGAATTTATAACCAATATTAGTATGGTCACAGGCCTCATGGCTTCGTAAACCTGGTGTTTTGTTTTAGTATCTGATACATTTACTTTCATTTATTTCCGATTATGTGAAATTACCTTCATGTAGTATGTAACTTCCCATATATTTTAGTCTCATTTCCTGTTTTCCATGCTTTCCCTTAGTAGTTGTTATTCTTTTCTGAAAACTATTTATTCTATCAATTAACCATTGTTGATGTAGGACTGAGTAGCAGATTGTTGTCTATTATTACTGTTAAAGAGTAGATTAGTTATCTTTATGTTACGCATTTATGGCTATCTAGGGCTAGTGATGTCATTTCCCATGCTTTGTAGTTCTATAAATATTGGCCAAGAACCCTAATAAAAATTTATACATTCTAGTCACAATATAGCCTCCACTTTCAACAATTACCGATAATCGTTATGTTTCTTTTTAATTGGCTCTAATCATATTTGCAGGAGAATCCAGATTTATGGAAGTGGCTCACTGGCCAGGAACAACCACCAGATGCAGTGAATAATAATCCTGTATAGTATTCTAACACTAAGCATTTATTCTTCTGCTGCTATTAATCATCTATTATTTAATTTACCTATCACTCTGATCAGGTCTTTGCAGCAGTGCGATCGAAAGTCACGGAAAATCTGAATCATGCTGCTCCAGCGACTCGTGCTAAGCCAGGCCAACCATGGGTAAGAGGCTGGGATGATAAGAGAGGACAGGAAGGTGGGCCTAAGTTTGGCAACCAGTGATTGCTACATACTACAAGTCTTATACAAAAAGACTTCATGGTGCATTGACCATGACTTGATACAATGTGTTTGGATTTTATGGCCGCACAACATGAATAAGTTGTTACTATGAAATTGTCATTGGACTTCTGTAAGAAATAAGTTAATGGTCCTCTGCCTGTAGATGGATCGAGCAGAAGGATTGCTGTATTCAAACTTGCATCATGTGTTTTTTTATGTTGTTGCAATAAAAACTTAACTATATGCGAGACACACATTTATGTTATTGCAATGAAAATATATGTTATCTAGATTAAACCCGACTCTTTATGACCGTAGCATGAGTTGCGATTATATATTGGGAATATTTCTGCATTTGAGATCTGGAGAGTGCTTGGCAATGTCTCTGCATTCACCTGATACTTTTCCCATCATGCTAATCACTGACAAGAAACTAATAGCTAATATTGTTTCCCTTACTATAGCGTCGCAGATTGAGATTACAGAGATGGAGACCATTAAATGGTTTCAAGCAGAGCTGCAGAGGACGACTTCACAGCTGAATAGTGCATCTCTGCTAAGTTCCCTGCTAAGGTCAGCTCTATTAACTTGTATTGATGAATTCGTACATTGAATTTGCTTTTGACCTTTGTTAGCTTGAGATATGTTTACTTGGATTACTTTCATTATCTGGATCAACCCAATTCCAACCAACAAAACTAACTAAACCAAAACAAGAACAAAAACAAAACAAAAAACTAGAAAAACCCACCAAAAAAGAAGAAAAAACCAACATGTTGTATTTCCGCCAGAGAACTGAAGGAAACTATCTTGTTTCCAAAATTTCTCACTTTTTTCTGCCCTATAAGTATCATGGTTTTAAGTATCGGATGATACCGATCCGATATGGCCGATACCGATACGGTTTTGCATGTCCCGATCCGATACCCGACCGATACTCGACACTGACTGATACCAACACTCACTACACCAAAAGAGGGATTTTCCAACACATTATTTTTTTCAATTGCTAACATTTTTTTGCCGTTACGAATTACCAACGACAAAAAACCGTTAGAAAATAAAAAAAACTGTTAGTATAAATAATTAAAAATAAAATTTTATTTTAGTAACACATACTGATTATTTCGTAACACCTAAAGTCGTTAGTAAAATTATAAAGGTAAGTAAAAAAAGGCTAATTATAAGGGCACATCAAAACCTTATCAGGGCTATCCAGGATTGGGGCTAGTCCATATTTGTGGAAAAATTACTAGGGCTATCCCAATTTTCTACTCAAGGGGCTGCCCAAACTCCACACCCCCCCAAACCCCAAATTCCACTCTCATTTGTAAAATTCACTTTCTCTCTTCCAAAACCCTAACTTTCTTCCTCCTCCTCCTCTTCTTCTTCTTCTTCACCATTTCCCACTCCCCAAACTATACATCTTATTCTTCATCTTCTTCTCCCCAATTTCTCCACTCTAAACCCTAATTTTCTTCTCCATCATTTCCATCAAAACCCTAGTTTTTCTTTCCACAATTTTCATTCTCATCATTTTGATTCCTCACAAATAATGCATGAAAATAAACCCTAACATGTTTATTTCATTCTTTCTCACAAAAAATGCATGAAAATAAACCCTAAAATGTATATTTCATTATATTATCAAGATGGAAATAAATCCTAACATGTGTTTTTCATTCGACCATTTCGATTTTGGGACTGCCAGGAATTGTAGCAGTCCTAAAATGTACTTGTTGTACAGCAAGTACATTTCAGGACTGCCACATTTTCTGGCAGTCCTAGAACAATTTCTGGCAGTCATTTCTAGGACTGCCAGAAATTGTGGCAGTCATGTTGTATAGCAAGGTCCTTTCAAGACTGTCACAATTCTTGGCAGTCCTCAATACTTCTAGGACTGCCAAAAATTGTGGCAGTCCTGTTGTCCAGCAATTTTCTTTCGGGACTGCCACAATTTCTGGCAGTCCTCAATACTTCTAGGACTGCCAGAAATTGTGGCAGTCCTGATATAAACTTGCTCAACAAATCGATTTCTTCTAGAATTAGGATTTCATCCATAATTTCTTCTATTAATGAAGAAAAATTGATTAAAAGATTAATAGATTTGATAACCCAATTTCTTCTACAACTAGGATTTCATCCATAAACTAGGACTTGGAGAAAAATATGAGATATTAGAAGGAGAAGAAAATATGAGATATTAGAAGGAGAAAAAAAAAATGAGAATTAGGATTTCATCCATAAACTAGGGTTTTATCCAATTTCTTCTTTCTTCTTGTTCTTCTTCTTGTGAAGAAGGAGAAGAGAGAAAAAAATTAAAAGAGTTATCTTTTATACCTAAGAATTGGATAGTCCTGAGTAAATTTTTCAGTGACAAACTTGTAAATAAATGAAAGTTAAAAATGGAGAGTCCCCGTCAACTTTTGATGTGCCCTTATAAATAGCCTAAAAAAAGGAAATTATGTCACCATGTGATTTTCACGTGAGATAAAAGTGTTATGGAAGCATAGACTCTCTTTCTCCACCCCGAGCCCTAGAGAGCTTCCATCGTTCTCTCCTCTTCTCCTCTCTGCCTTGCTCCCTCGATGGTGTCCTGGCGAAGGCGGCAACTTCCACATGATCCCTAGGTAACCTCCTTTCTCTCTCTCCTTCGCTATCTTCTCACAATTTTAGGGCCGACTATTCCATTGTCTATCCATTTTAGGGTTTCCTCTCTCAGCGTCGCACAGAAGAAACCTAATGGAAGATCTAGTTTTGATTTTGATTTTGATTTTTTTTTTTTTGGTATTTTGTGTTTTTTGGATGTATGTAGCTCAGATTAAGGTCCACGAGTTGAGGGAAAGTTAAAGGAGGACCTCAAGGCGGAGCTGGTCCTCCTCCCCGTCGCCAAAGTCATCGTCGGATCCCCCCAAAAGCTTTTTTTATGTGCACATATTCTGAAATGGGTCATTGTTTCTTTTATTGCATAATAGTACAATATGAAGCTAAACTATGTCCCTCTTCAAGAGAAAAAAAGTTAAACTATGTGGGCTTAATTCAAATCATGTTGTTAAAGTGTTGATTTCATATAGATTTACTTAGTGGTTCTTGGACTCGGGAGTTCTTTTAGATTCAAATCATTGGAATCACTAAAGTGGTGCTCCAAGCAGAGAAGTTAGTTCATATTATTTGAAGTTTTGGTCTCAAGGCTGAAACAATTTCATTTGTTTTAGATGCTTTGGATTGGACAAAGGCATGTTCTTCCACCCTTAAGTACAATGGCCAACATAGCCCCACATTGCAGCGAAGGGGTGATAGTATCGGGCACCAGGAGGAAATGTGTGATTTGTTCTCAAGAAGATGGGTGTATGATGATGTATCACACCCATTGTACGATGAAGCAGGGTGTCCATACATGTCTGACCAGTTGGCATATACGAAGCATGGCCCCGGATACGGAGTATCAGAAGTGGCGGTGGCAGCCTCATGGTTGTGACTTGAAGAGGTACATATTTGAAAAGTTGGACTCATTTATCTGTTCTCTGGATAACCTTTGCAAAGTTGCACTTTTTTTGGTCTACACATGGACTGTGTTAGTCTTCATTAACTTTCTTTGTTTAAATGTTTAATGTACGTTGAATTAATATATGTTAAATTTCATGTATCTATGATAAATTGGGACTTCTTGTTTTGAAAAAGACTAGATAGAGATTTGGTCTTCAGGCTAAAAATTAATGGTCATAAACCAAAAGTGGTATGGTTGCCATTAGAAAGCTGGAATGTAACTTGGCTCCCTATGAATATTGTGCTTTAGCCTTTGCGAGAAATGATTGATAGTACCCAACAAGTGATTGACCGGTAGATGACAGACGGCTGTAATTCTATGTTCTTGACTAAAATGGAATCATTTTAGTTTGTGTTTATATAGTTCATGAATAAATATAATATTTTTCCATAATGTGTTTTAACATTTTCTTTCTCTTTCATGCTCTGGACCTACAAATTACATTTCTTGCATTCTATTGAACCCATCTTTGATAACCTTAATTTATTTTGGTGTTTATTTTAGTCTTTTCCTGTTGTCACTCACTGGAATATTGTTCATATTTGGATCGTTGTTAGTGTATGATTCAATCAATTAGTCTATGGACTTACAGGCTCACTCTTATAGAATTAGGCAACTGGTACTGGTGTTTCTTCCTTGCACAGAGCTTCATTAACTAGTCCTCACTAATCCTGGATCCCATAAGAGAACCTACACTGAGCACTTGTCACTGAAGCTTTATTCCTGGATCCCATACCCTCACTAGCTTCTCTAGTATATTATTATGGTGACTACAACATTTTTTTTCGTATCCCAGGAATTGGAGAAAATTGCTTTGTTGAAGTGTCTTCTTCCATAGATTCCTTCCATCTGTACTCCCCTGTCACCAAGTAGCACGAAGAATCCATAATTCTATTAGAGACCACAACCTTCTCCACAACAGGTCTATCAAACACCTCAATCTTTGTTCTCACTATGTCCGACTTTACCTCCATAGATGGATTGACCCATGTTACATTCGACATATCTGATAATTTGACCTTTGAGTTATATGTCGTAAATCTAGATGGACATTTTAACTTGATTAAATTACATTTTTGGGGAAGTTGGACTCAGCCTAGTGATATCAACTCTACCCCTTTCGAAAGTTTTATCAAGTCTCGTTCTGATTGTGCTAGACCAGTTATAGCTAGCAAAGGGATGAGAGGCTTACTTGTTGGCATACTACGAAAACTGATTTAGGTTAGGAGATCAACACAAAAGTAGATTCATTAGGGACCTTCGGATCTATTTCTATCTGACTGGAACATAAGCAATTACAATCATCGCGGAAATGGAGACATATTTTTTTATATAAACTTCTATAATATCCCTTTTCTAGAGCTTTCTTAGAAGTAGTATTATAGAAACCTTAAAAGCTTTATATTGCAATGGTGTACTCCTTTCTGTTATTGTAAAGTTCCTTCTAGTGGGCCGTTCCCTTTGATAAAGTATGGGGTTAAGGGATTTAGTTGAACTGAGTTAAGAAGGTTTTTAGTCTACAATTTGGTAATGTATCCTAGTGCTTCATGTTCACAGGTAACTTGTCCTAACTTCAGTTCTCCAGACCCATGATGTTTATAGTTTGGGAAATTTGTGGAATGGTTAGGTAATCATGGTATTGTTTATTTATGCATGTACGGTTTCAAGGCTTTAGGTGATACGTCCTGTAACATCAGGACTCATGAAATACTGAATTCAGCATTTGAAGGAAAAATATTTGAAAAGAGCTTAAGACTTATGGTGGGACGCCATGTGATTTATTTTGCTACTGTTTCCCTGCACTTGATGACGATGCTACATATCTTATCAAGGCTGGACTGGTGGTAGGTAGTGGTTATATATGAGGGCCCATAGCTTGTCTTAACATGGTGGACATCCTTTTGAGGATTATTATGAAGTAAATAATGGTATTTGGTTATTTAGGCCTTTGTGGGACCAGATATCATGATTGTTTAGGAATATCCTTGTCTTTGATTAACGTTTAGGTTGACATGAAGTTCTTTTTTTAGATAGTTGGCTTTGGCGTCTTTAGACATTTGATCTTAGAGTGGTGTTCTTAACTCATGGGTTATTCTTTATAAACTATTCTCCTTGGAGTGAAGAATTCCTGCCCTAACTGTTTGTCTTTCCATTTGCTTCTCCTTTACACTCTTCCCGTTCTCCAGTTGGAATTGATAATTCATTTCATGTTACGTGCAATATCAACTTCATATGATGCGCATGGTAAGTGCTTCTGATTTTTCTTGATTAAGATTTTCTTCCTGACTTATAATTCTGAAGCGTAAGCCGGAGCGTCTTTGCATTGAGACGCCTTTTTTTTACTTATAATTTTGAAAATGGAAATGCAGTATGCAGTCTATAACTGAGGTGCTATCTCGCAAATATGAAAGACATTGTCTTGTGCCTCATGCCACATAGGAATTACAACACAAAACAAGACAATAGGGTTGGAGATGCTCTTATATTAGAGCATCCTCCAACCCTATTGTCTTATTTTGTGTTGTGAATCTTAGGTGGCATGGGACACAAGACAATGTCTTTATAGATGGCAAAATTATATTCACAAAAGACAATGAGATAAAATTACTTTTTTTCCAACTTCCAAGACAACTTTTCCACTTCTTTTTTTTATTATATTTTTATTCATAATTGATGATGTGGACATAAAGTCATTGTGAAGTGCATTATCTAGATCTAGACAACCAACTTCACATTCTCCTTGCCATGTCATTGCCATGTCAAGTTCAAAATTTATTTCACATTTGCATTGGAGAAGTACTTTTGAAAAAAAAAAGCTTGTCATTCCTATGTGGCAACCATTTTTTCTAAACTCACAATAGGAAGACTAGCCCATTCTGAAACAATGACGTGTCATGAACTTAAGCTGAGAGCATGGAATAATTCGCACCACTTCTACCCCCTTCAAAACGTTTCATTCGTTCACCGAATTAAATCACGTCCCCAAATAGAAAATTCTCTGACCGAGTTATTCCGGTCCTTCCCCATGGCGAATGTACGGCGAGCTCTCCTCTGCCTCCACCAAACCCTAACCCTAGTTCCGTCTGGATCTCGAGGACACATCCACAGGCATTCACCCAAACCCTAGGTGTTCTCTCTCTATGTAAGGTTTTCTGTTTGTTTCTGATTTGATTTTTGTTTGTTCCAGACCGCAAATTGGACAGATTTCTCGTTTTTGTTCGATCGAAACGGATCTAAGCGACGAGGAAAGCAAGTGTCGTTTGTATAACAGGTCTGGATCTCTATGTTGTACGAACTTGACACGGTCGGACACGGTGGCACCGACGCGGTGGTGATCTTGGCTCATCGGAGTGTACTTTTGGAGTGTCCATGTCGTTCCGACGCGGTGCACACGGACACGGCAACGATATGTTACATGGGCACGGATATGACACGATTAGGACACAACAACACACGAAGCTATCCGACACGGACACGGAGCCAATATGTTACACGACTACTAATATGACACGGCGACACAACACCATCCGGGTGACACAGACACTATTCATTTTGGTACGTTCTAGTGTATTTTGGAATGTTCAACGCGTCTATGACGTCTACACGACATGGATCGATATGTTGCACAGACACTAATATTATGCAACATAGACACGATGACACAGCTACGGTATTATTTTGGCATGTTCTACTGTAGTTTGAAAGTATTTGTCGTTTCTTACACGTTTCCAACACAAACATTTAATTTTTGGAGTCTCTGTATGCCCTTGACTGAATGTACTTTATTTCTTTATTCTTTGATTTTTTCGTGATTAATTTTGTGGTATAGAGCCCTAAAAGGTGATACTATGTTTGTTGGATATGAAAGTGGTTGTATAAAAGCAGACGGGGGATTTCTTGAACTGGATTTGGTTTTAGGAATTGGGTGGAGGAGAACATTCGCTCACAGAATTAAGGGGGCGTTTGGTATGCGGAATACTATATAGCCGGGAATTCTATATTTCCGGGAATCAAATTCTAAGGAATTAAATTCTCTGGAAAATTACATTCCCATGTTTGGTGACAATATAAATATTCCCGAAAAAAAAAAATTTAATAATAACGAAAAAAATGAACAAATATAAAAAAAACGGGTAAAAACGACAAAAAATCGGTAAAAACAAAAAAAATGGTAAAAACGACAAAAAATCGGTAAAACGAAAAAATAACAAAAAACGACAAAAACGACAAAAAATCGGTTAAAACGACAAAAATGACCAAAAAACGACAAAAAATGTATAAACGACAAAAATGTAAAAACGACAAAAACCCAAAATGCGGCCAAAACGACAAAAAATAACAAAAAAAATCGGTTAAAACGACAAAAAATCGGTTAAAAACGACAAAAAATCGGTTAAAACAACAAAAAAATCGGTTAAAAACAACAAAAATCGGTTAAAAACGACAAAAACATCCAAAAATCGATAAAAACGAAAATAACCGATAAAAACGACAAAAAAGGACAAAAAATCGGTTAAAACAACAAAAAATAACCAAAAAACGACAAAAACGACAAAAAATCGGTAAAAGCGACAAAAATGACAAAAAAGACATAAAACCAGTAAAAATGACCAAAATGGAAAAAAGACAAAAAATCGGTAAAAACAACAAAAAAAGCTACAAAAAATCGATTAAAAACAACAAAAAATTGGTTAAAACGACAAAAATTAACCAAAAAGCGACAAAAACGACAAAAAATCGGTAAAAACGACAAAAATGACAAAAAACGACATAAAATCAGTAAAAATGACCAAAAAGCGACAAAAACGACTAAAAATCGGTAAAAACAACAAAAAAAAGCTACAAAAACGACAAAAATCGCTTAAAACGACAAAAATTGACAAAAAAGCGACAAAAGGACAAAATTGGGTAAAAACGACAAAAAATAATAAATAAGTGACAAAAAAGACAAAGAAATGGATAAAAACGACAAAAAAAATCGCTTTAAAACGACAAAAAATTGGTAAAAACGACAAAAAATGACAAAAAAGTGATAAAAACGACAAAAAAAGAAAAAAAATGTTCAAAACTAATAAAAAAAGAAGAAAAAAATTTTGACAATTTTTTTTTGCCCGGGCAAAAAAAAAAATACCCACCTATTCTCAAGGGATAGAATTTCCATATTTTGTGGGTAAACTATTTACCCGGGTATTTATAATTCCCGGAAATAAATTTTTTATAAGCCAAACAAATGTGGTAATAGATTCCCATCTTAAATTTTCCCGGGAATAAAAAAAAATACCGCGTACCAAACGCCCCTTAAGGCCCTTGTTGATGTTCTTGACCTGGTAAATTTTGCCCCTGATTTTCTTCTATTTTGAGTGATCTTGATTTTTCATCATTTTTAATTTATTTAGGTATCATGGATTTTTTTTTTATTGTTAAAATACGCTTGCTGAATATTTTTTCCCTTTAAAATTGTAGTTTTGAAAAATATTGCTAAATTAGCATACTTTCCAAAGTTCTGTTCTGAAAACATGATTTTAACTAGAAAAATCTCGTCTCGAGAACATGACATGATGTCAAAAGAAAACCCGTCTTTTGAAAATACAACTTTAACTAACGAAATCGTGTTTCCAAAAGTGATCTGTTTTGTTATATTCGCCTTCTTTTCAAAAGGAGACTTTTATTTCGGTAATATTATTCAAAAAAAATACCATCTAGGAATTTTGAAAATATCTTTCTTTATTTTACTCAAATATCCTAGTTACTAACTATGACCACTTATTTCTAGTCTCTTATTCTTTTGCTCAAGTTAGCATCTTGTTTAGCTTCTCCTACTGAAAGAGAAATGTACTCTGTTACGGTGAGCTCATACATTTGATGGTTACATTAGGTGGAAGGGATACTTGCTAGTCTTTTGAGCAATTACAGAGCTATTTACATGTGAACCATCGAAGTCAAATTTAAAATTGTCGCACAAAACTTTGCAATAGAAGCCCTAAACTATAGGAAAATTTGACCTAGGGAATCGACCAGAAAATATAACAGACGCAAACTTGCATATATATGTATATATAATATACAGTTCAAGTTATATTTTCCAGCACATATCCACAACGCAGAATTTTGGGAAGTTGGGAGGCTTTGAAGAAATAATTATGTTTAGACTACACTATGTTGCAAATGAACTAATGTGGGTGAGGATCACTGGAGAAGAAAGAAGCAACTATGGAAGTTGAAGTTTGCTGCAAAGGACCAATCATTTATTTAGCTCTCCTAAGTTAAAAGAGAAATTAGTTAGAGAAAATTGCTCTTGCCAATCCTCACTAGTGTCAGCCAAATAGCATGATGCGGATAGGATTTGAAGCAAGAAAACCTTATAGCCAACCACATAAAGGCTTAAGAAACCTAACCAATTCTTATCTTGTGCATTTGGTGGCTCTACAGGTAGATCTGAATTCCTAATTAGCCAACCTAGGCTTTCTAGACCTGAACATTTGGGAACTTCTTAATATAGTCAGATTTTCAGTACTCTTATTTTGACATAATCCCAAATACATAACCACAATTTATTTCACAGTTCATGTTGATGTAGGTTGTATTCCTGATAAAACTCTTTAGTTCTTGTGATTTCTCATTGCCTCTAGATCTATGTTTAACTATACGAAACAACACAATATACACATGGAGTCATGGACACGGACATAGCAGCCATACTGCTGTGTCTTAGGTATTTTGGAGTGATTGTGTTTGCCAATACATGTTCTGTACGGATGTGACACCAGTTTGTGAGTGTCTGTGCTTCCTATCTCTAGATTGAACAATAATTCACCTCGATAGAGGTATGCTAAGCTGGTGTCACATTTGTTTTACAGTTTCCTTAAGAACTAATTAAGCAGGTAGCTAAGAAGCTTGTCTGCGACATTCTGTCTGAACAATGACTCTTTGCGATTGAAGGAAACCTTTGTTGGTAAGGCAGGGGATGTAAACCCAATCATATTTGGTATTCTTTGTTGCTCAGGCGATATGTTTGTTTCCATCGACAATGTAACTTTACAACAAAGGTTGGGAAACCAAGTGGTTGAGGCTGTTGGTATTTTTTTTTTTGGGGGGGGAGGGGGAAGTCAAAGTCTGGCCTTATTCTCAAAAATACAATGTCGACTTTGCAAGTAGTGTGTGTTAGGTTACAATCCATTCATGCCTTGTAATTGATAGTTGGTATTGGTGAATTTATAACCAATACAGTATGGTCACAGGCCTCATGGCTTCGTAAACCTGGTTTGTTTTAGTATCTGATACGTTCACTTTCATTTATCTCCAATTATGTGAAATTCCCTTCATGTAGTATGTAACTTCCCATATATTTTAATCTCATTTCCTGTTTTCCATGCTTTCCCTTAGTAGTTGTTATTCTTTTCTGAAAACTATTTATTCTATCAATTAACCCTTGTTGATGAAGGACTGAGTAGCAGATTGTTGTCTATTATTACTGTTAAAGAGTAGATTAGTTATCTTTATGTTACACATTTATGGCTATCTAGGGCTAGTGATGTCATTTCCCATGCTTTGTAGCACTACACCAAAATGGTAAATTAGGAATGCTAGGCAATTTTCAATTTGGAACGTTTATTATCCATACTTAGGTGATGGAACGAAATAAAAATGTTTCAAATCAATAAAATGTTCCTAATATAGTTTATTTTAATGTTTAGAAAAAATATATTTATATAGGTACACATTTAAATACCATCCAAATGCGTTCCAGTTTGAGCCTTCATAAATTAGGCATCTCATGGATTGCAGAAAACGTTCTTGACAACAATTATCTCTCCCCTTGTATACGAAAGCGTTCCTATCCCTTTACAAACCCTTCTCCCGACGAGATCACAGGCCAACCGGCTGGCCTGACGAGACTGTCGACCATCCCGAGATGCAATCCCGGCGAGTTTCGCCCGACAAGATAGCAAGTCGGGTTAATTCTTCTTCCCATTTGTTCTTTCTCTGTCTTTGTTATTTTGGTTTAGTTTTTTTTAGAGTTATATGCAGCCTTCCTCTCCTGATTAGATAGCAGGACACCCTGACGAGGACACAGTCCATCCCGACGAGGACACAGGCCATCTCGAGAAAATAGCAAGCCAGGTTTATTCTAGGTTGATTCTTCTTCTAGTTTGTTCTTTCTATTTGTCTTTTTGGTTCAGTTTTTTTGATTTGGATCTTGGTTCTTTTGCCATCTACTATTACATTCGCCATATTTTGAGCAGATTTGATAATTGCAAGTCCTTCATTATTGTTGTAACTTATACCTGCACCTGCAAACAAAACTATGTAATCCTGATATATCAAAAAGAATTATAAGATATCTTATTGTTTATTTAATTCTCATTTCGAATCAACAACATAAATGAAATAACTATGAGAAATCATATACCAAATCCTGCATAGCATGTACTTTATTAAATCTCTCCTTTTAAGGTCAAGGGACTCGGAACCAAATGACAGATTCTTTACTTTTATTATTTGAGTTTGTCTTGTGCTTTTTATTTTTAGAAACTATTTACTTGTATTTGGGTCTTATTTCATTGATTATTGATGGAATTTAATCCAATATCTTGATTTTATTCTTCTGTGACACTCTCCTTGATAGTTGTTTAATTATATTAGAACTGTCCCTTAGCCATTAGATACAAATTTCTCTCTACTACGACTCATACAATAAAGAGATCCGAGTTCTGAAACAAACAAAAATAATGTTGGAATGCACACCGCAGGAAGAGAGTGTACAAATACAACTTAGAGTCACTAGAGAGAGAGAGAGAGAGAGAGAGAGAGAGAGAGAGAGACTTCATAATACATGTTCACATGCATTACGTTAAACTTCATTGGTTAGAGCCATCTCAGAATTTGATGAATGAAAACATTATTGGAATTTTGTGAAGGAATTAAATTAATAAACACATATTGGAAGTTTCTACTATTTGTTTCTTCTGATAATGAATTCTAGGTTGGATGCTTGTTTTGTTCTATTAATTTCTACCTGTGTTATATCTGGGAAGACAGATTTGGTCTTATTGTTTGGAATTTGATTTGTATATCTTCTTGGTATATATCTATGTAAAATAATTTCCATCTGTTTGTATATGACTGAGAGAAGTAAGGGCTCATTTATCATCTGTTTTTTTCCATCTTGTTTGAGCCATCTATCCCTGATATAAATTTTATGCAATATTTGTCATCTATAAGTGCACAACTCATTTTGGTTGATAGATTGGCTGCCAAACTAAGTTCAAATCTGCCTTGCATGAGCGGACTACCACTCATTGCATGAGTTGACATAAAGGTTCGTAGACATTTTGATCAACATTTCGGCCAAACTATTGATTAGTCTGCATACCGTCTTACATTTTTGTTTTGACCCATCAAATGGCTGAATTTGATAAGTGGTGAATATGTGAGACATTGCTATGTTAGTCTAGCTTTTGTTTCATGTTAAATCTCCTGCAGGGTGATACGCCCTTAATTACGAGTTAGATTGGATTGTACTTCTTGTGATATTTACATGCTCTTCTCTTTCATAGCAACTCAGATCATTCCTCTGGTACCTGTAAACCTCCGTGGCAGAGTACAGTCAATAGATAATCCCCCTGGATCAGACCTAATGAAGAATATTATTGTAATACATGTGTATTTCTTTTCATATTTCACACATTTCTGGAAATTGTAGTTATCATTAAATACATAACGCTTCTACATCGGTGCAACATAGAACTTAAAGTAGACTGTAGGTTTTCAGTCATTGTGTTTTCTCCAGTTATGAGAGAGTCTCACAGAGATTTTACAGTTTCTCATAAATAAAGTTAAAAGTATATGTTCAAATGGTATAGCCTGTTAAGAACAGATAATCTGATATTTTAAAGGGGGACTTATAGTTGGGATATAACCTACCCAGTTCGCTAATTTGTCTTTGGCACTTCCATATGAACTTGGCGTGTAGCCTATCATCTTCAATGCATTTCTGAACTGAGTTCATAACCTATATGTTTTTTTGAGTTCCTTATACATTATTTACAGATATGCATGTGAGGATCTTGACTGACCACTAACAGCTTAAATTCTCTAATTTGCTTATTATTTTATGTAAACCAATTATCTATCACATATTGGTGAGATGAACATTTATTTGGTCACAAATTTTAGGTTAGGTGTAGATTGAAGCATAATGCCTTTTTTGATACCCCAATCTGTAGGTACATGGGTCCGAAACTATCATTAAGGACACACAAATATGATACTATACAATTCGGTACACGATGATATGGCCATGACACGATTTCATGCCCTAGTTTATTCTGGAGTTCCATTGTCGATGACATAACACCACTCGTGCTTCTTAGGTCCGTATATCTACATTGAACCAGTTTATGTCCCCTGTTGCATTCGCGCAACATATGTCCAGGCCCTTTACTTGAAGCTTTCAAGCCCTTGTCGGTCAAAGGAAATCCCAATGGTTAAAGGAAAGAAGGCTATGAATCAAGTAATTGTTTGTCGCTTTCATGTGAAATGTTACTTTGATGGTTTAAAATTTATATTACATATTGATTCCAGTCAAACCTTTGTCATTTCTCATCTCTTTACACATTTGACTAATTTCTTGATTTCTGTCGGCGTGCAAAGTATTTTTAAAATTGAGCTAAAAATACAATCTACATTCTTCTTTCTCCTTTCAACTATTTATACACTGTGATCCAAGGAAGATTCGTCCTAATCACACTTTTACCTTTAGCTTCAAAGCTTTGTTCAAAGAACTGATACTCTGATACAGCTGCAGGTACTTCCACTCTAGCAGTCATGGTACACTGTCAACGTGAAGCAGTGGTACACTTGACTTTGTGAAGTATATGCAGTCTTGGTATACAGTCAATGTGAAGCAATGGTACACTTGACTTTGTGAAGTATACGCAGTCATGGTACACTGGCATTGTGAAGTAGATAGCTCTAACACAGCTCTAATACTTAATGTATATGTTGTATATGAAGTCAAGGCTATGATACTATATATATATATATATATATATATATATATATATATATATATATATATATATATATTTGGACCTGGCACAACAAGGCTACTCAGAATCGTATTGCCTGTCAGCTGGATCGGGCCTTGGACAATAGCGAGTGGTTCAGGTGCTTTCCGAACTCGGTGGCGGAAGGTCTGGCAGCGGGTACTAGCGATCATTCTCCTATCCGGGTGGGCCTATGTGAGAGACCCACCTTGCGGGCGAGGTCGTTTCGGTATAACAACAGCTGGTACCTATCTCCAGGTTATGAGGAGCTAGTTATGAGAGAGATGCCGCACTTCCAGGATGGCACGGTCCAATTTCGCATGGTTCACAAGCTCAAGCAGCTCAAGCGGGCTATCAGGGGGTGGGTGAAGACTAGACCGCGGACTTCCCTGGCAGAGAAGGAAGAAGAGCTTCGGGACACTCAGGTGGCCCTCCAATCTGACATTATGAATGGGGGACTGGCGGCTAAGGAGAAGACCCTGATTGAGGAGGTTAGCATCATGAGACTGCAGGAGGAGATCAGTGCGGCACAGAGGGCTAAATGCACCTGGCTCAAAGATGGAGACCGCTGCACCAAATTCTTTTATGATGTGATCCGCACCCGTCAGCACCGGAACAGCATCCCCAGACTTCTGAATGCTGAGGGTCGTCTTGTAGGAGACCCGGTGGAGATTCAGGAGGAGGCCGTCAGATTCTACACTGACTTATATCAGCAGACGGACTACTCCAGCACGTTTTCGGCCATGGTTACGAAGAGACTGGTGTCCCGACATGGGAACAGTCTACTTTTGGCACCGGTGAGGATAGAGGAGGTGGAAGATATTGTGATGAAGGCTAATCCCAACAAAGCTCCTGGGCCTGATGACTTCTCTTCTGGGTTCTTTAAGCGACACTGGGGTGTGCTTAAGGCACCTGTTCTGGCAGCGGTTCAGGAGTTCTTTGTGGAGGGCCGGCTCCTGAAGGAGATGAACCATACATTCTTGACTTTGGTTCCCAAGAAGGAAGGAGCGACCTCACTTGCAGACTTTAGACCCATTGCGTGCTGTAATTTCCTTTACAAGATTATCACTCATCTTATGTGCAGGCGTATGGAGGGGATTATGCAGGGTTTAGTGTCCCAGAACCAAGCAGCGTTCATCAAGGGCCGTTCGATAGCGGAGCACAGTCTGCTAGCTCACGAGATGGTGCGGGAGTTCAGCAAACCGGGGGGGGGGGGATGAAGGCTTGTGTGAGGCTTGACCTTCGGAAAGCGTATGACACGGTCAATCGGGACTTCCTGTGCCACTTGATGCTTGCCATGGGGTTTGACGAGAGGTGGGTTGCGAGGGTGAGGGAGTGCATCTGCTCCCCTACCTTCTCTGTCCTCATCCAGGACACGCCACATGGCTACTTCAGTAGCAACAGGGGGTTGAGGCAGGGCGACCCCCTCTCCCCGTATCTCTTTACCTTGGTGATGGAGTACTTCACGTGTATGATGGATATAGCAGTGCATAGCGGGAGGATTGTTCCCCTGTTCCGGTTGGTGAGTCCTGCTGTATCTCATTTGATTTATGCTGATGATTTATTGGTGCTACTCCAGCCTTCCATGAGGGGAATGAGAGCGCTCTCTGACATTATGGAGGAGTTCGGACGACTTTCTGGGCTCCAGTTAAATCGGGAGAAGAGCAGAGTCTACTTCAGCTCCCGGTGTACACTTCAGGAGGAGAGAGCCTTCGCTTTAGGTGTGGACAAAGACGAGCTTCCAGTGAAATACCTGGGGGTCCCGCTGACGGTCAACTATGCCCGAGAGCAGGATTGTCACAACTTGGTAGACTTTGCTCAGAGGAGAGTGGAGGGCTGGCAAGCGACGGGGCTTTCATTTGGGGGACGGATTGAGTTGGTGCGGTCGGTCATTGCTGGCATCACTATGTTCTGGCTCCAGTCTATCCAGATCCCCACAGCTACTATTCGGAAGGTGGAGGCTATTTGCGCTAACTTCATCTGGAGGGGAGGGATACATGCGATATCCTGGGATCAGTTATGTCGGCCTAGTGAGGAAGGAGGAGTTGGGTTGAGGCCTCTTCATGCGGTCAGGAAGGCAGCTTGTGTGAAGATGGCCTGGAAATTCATCAAGGGGGTCACTCTGGGCGGACTGGATGGCTAGCAGATACTTACGGAGGACCAACTTCTGGGCCTGCAGGATAGACAACAATTTTTCGGTCACGTTTAAGGCCATCCTGAGATGTAGACCGGTGCTCCAGACCGCTATCTGCAGGCGCATGAAGGATGGGACGACTACCGACCTTTGGCTAGATCCTTGGTTGGGTTCCAGATCCCTGCTCGAGATATTGGGAGGGCAGCTGGACAGAGAAGCGGGAAGGGGGATCACATGCAGCCGGATCATTAGAGACGGAGTTTGGAGGCCAGAGGGATACCCATTTACTGCCCAGCTTGCAGCAGAGATACACCTTATTACCATTGACGCTAGCCAGACGGAGGATACATGGAGCTGGGCCGGCCCAGGTACGGGGGACGGGTCAGGTCTATTCTGCTTTCGTAGCTGCTATGATTTGGTTCGGACCCACCACGACCAGGCTTAGGAGGTGGACTTCATTTGGGGCAAGGACGTTGCACGGAAAATGCAACTATGTGCTTATCGCCTTCTTCGGGGTAGATTGATGACGAGAGACAGACTCCTCCGGTTTGGGATGCAGATCCCGGATGCCAAATGTGTGCTATGTAATGATGAAGATGAATCTATGGGGCATCTCTTCTTTGGTTGCCCGGTGACCTGACACATTTGGACCGAGCAGTGTGCTCAGCTGAGAGGAGGAGTAGGGATGGACCGGGACATTCGGAGCATTCTCAGCTGGATCCGAGATCACAGAGGACGGGATCCGGGGTGGGCTAGAAGAGCCAGAGTTCGTCTTGCTGCGTCTGTCTGGCACATCTGGAAGGAGCGGAACAGACGTATCTTTGAGGGCTTGACTACCCCCCTATTGGAATTCTACATAATATAGAATTCGATGTATCTGTAATGGCCCCATAATAGTATTATTGGGACATGAAAAGTTGTGATGTTGTACTTTAATACCTTTTCCGCTATATGCGAGGAATAAATTCACCCTTATTCCATATATATATATATATATATATATATATATATATATATATATATATATATATATATATATATATATGCAGTTTACAACAACTCTAGTTTGTCAGTGAAGAAAACAGCTTCAGATTGCTCTGACACAGGCTCTAATACGCCATGACATGCACCTCCCTTAATTTGATCTCGTCTTAATGTTAATCTTGAACTTTGTGAAGTAGCTTTTAGCTCTGACGCAGGCTTTAATACTCATATATGCAGTATATGAAGTCCAGGATCTGATACTAAATATATATGCAGTAAGATATCCATAGACTTTGTACTTTTGTAGACTTTTGTTGACATCTGAATTTTATTATTACTTGAAGCTTGTTTAGTGAACCTTTAAGGTGATAAGATGTTCATCTCAATAACAGGATTGGGTTGGAGTTATTGTAGAAGTTAAAAATCAAGGGGCGCCACTCAGTAAAGTGCGCCATCATCAATTGGCGTCAGATCATTAGGTTGCGCCAAAGCCAAAGTGTGCGGCGCCACGTGGCAAGCCTCCTCGAGAAGCTGTAACGGCTTTCATCATTACTGACAGCTCTGACAACACGAAAATCAAAGAATATTCATTCGAATCTCGTGCAATGTGGAGCTCGAGAAGATTTTGTAAGCATGTAATTAATGCTGACAGCTGGCCCGCGCAAGTTATCAACTGGCGCGCGAATTAATCAAATACAGTAAGAAGACTCAGTCAGAGGCGCCAGTTGTTGAGTTGCGCCCGCGCGCAATCTGGCTAGTTGGCGCCACTTGATCAAATTTTATGTCCAGAAGCAGGATGATGTGGCGCACATGCCATTAATCTTGAAGAACGTGTCCACTACACTGTCCACGACTACGCGCATCTCACTCAAATGATGCCACGCGTTCCCAGCAGTTGAAGTAATCGCTCGCGCAACTGGACAAGAGGCGTGCAACTTGGAGTGCGCGTCACTCAGAATAATTACTTAACAGTTATTTCAATAACTCTATAAATAGAGTTTCAAATTAGTTCCAAGGCATCACTAATGATCATAATTTACTGACAAAGTGCTGTTGTATCTTCCAGAGGCTCTGTGTCTTCGATATCACATCGTCCAAGGGATAAAGTGATCGTCTTCTGATCAGATTCCTATAGTTGTACTTTTCCAGAAATCAATTGTACTATTGTACTCTTTTCTTAATTTGTAATCAAATTTTTGTTTTTGCAAACAACAATGTTATCTAATCAAGTTAGGAATTCATTACAATCGAAGAAAATATCAAAAAGGGGCAAAAAGGGCAAAAACAGACAAAACAGCCTAAAACGGTATATCGGCGGTATTTCGGCCAAAGATAGAAAGTTCCTGGTAAGAAAATCGGTATACCGTCGGTATACTTCGGAATTCCGTCGAAAATTTCGTCGGAATTCCGATTATCTAGGCAGCACCAAAATTCCAAAATTTACCGAAACTTGTTTCGGCCATAAAAACTTCATTTTAAATCGAAAATCGAATTTTCAAAAGTCAAAATCGCACAGAATTAAATTCTCTACAACGTGGAAGTATTAATTTTCACAAATGAAAATGTTTGATAGATCAATACCTCAAAATACTCCAAAAATAGGTTCTCGGGATATCGAATCAGGTTTCGATTCCCACCAAACTCAAGATTCATGGAATACAAACTAGGTGAGGACCTCATATAACATATTTGACCAAGATCTATGATGGTAACACCAGTATCACTCTCGATACCAAGTTTTAATATTGAATTTTAACAGAAAATCAAAGCCTAGTCCTAACCAAATTTAGAAACATGCATATAGACGAGAATCATAAGGAAAACATATTTAACAAAATAAGTTTAGGACAATTCTAAGCATTTAATACCAAGGAAAACAAAAATAACAACAAAATATGGTTCAAGAATTTGGCAAGATGTACTTGCCTAGATTCTCTAGCAACCAAGTCTAATCTTCTACTCCTCCTCCTAGGGGGTTAGACACCACACACAAGGCCTCAAGGCCAAGCTTTTGGCAAGCTCCAAGGGGAGAGAAGAGAAGAAGAAGTTAAGAGAGAGTGAAGTGAATGAAAAGAGAGAGGAGAGAGAAACTGAAAGGGTATATATAGAAAGGAGAATTAATCATAGTCGTTGGATGGTGATCCATGTCAAGATCTAGATCAATCGTGGCCATCTAAACAAAACCAAATATCCATTGGATAATATGGTGCATCTACATTATTCACGAAAATATCTAAATATTATTCATCAAAATATTCAAAACACTATTCACGAAAATATCGAAAATACTATTCATGAAAATATCTGAAATCGAAAATATCTAAAATGTAGAAAATCTGTCCGGACGGTATGTCGTCGGTATACACTGGTATACTGGCGGTATGTCGGCCAAGGAAAAAATCTATAAGTTGAAATTTTTTTAAAGCATTCCGAAAATCAATAAAATACGAAATACACTACAAAATACGTATCCGTATATGAATACTGATACTGTGAGACGAGTCTCACAAAATTTGCCAATCTACAAGCCGAAAATAATTTGCAAACAATTTAAGAGAATTAGTTTATAAATTTTACTTAAAAATTATTTTCAATTTTTTTTACCAAACATATATTTTTTATTTTTTAAAATTATTTTTCAGATGAAAGCAACCAAACGCAAACTTGAAACTGTATACCCAAAAATAAGTTTATAACATTTTCTTTGAAAATTGTTTTCAGAAATCTATCCAAATGGTTATCAATTCCTTCTATTTTTTTTCTTTCTAAACTTGTTTCTTTCCCCATTTTTCTAGGTTTTTTCTAAGGGCATTACCAAAATTGCTAGGGGGCATCACTTACTTGGGGGCAGCCCAAGAAGGTGGAGAATTTGCTAGGGGGCACCTAAAATCTGCTAGGGGGCAGCCCAACCCCCCAAACCCTTCATTTTCATTTTCATTCTACACTTTCTCTCCTCAAGAAGAAAAAAAGAGCTCTCTCCCTCTCCCTCTCCTAAAACCCTAATTTCTTCTTCTCCACCACTCCACTCCCAATTCCTCCACCAAAATTTCTTCCACAACCTTCTCAAAGAGATGACACGCAAGTTCAAGCAACCGGAATCCAGGTACGTTCTTCCCTAATTTATTCGAGAATTTTGTACATTATATTCGAAATCCTAGAATATTTTTAATTCTTGAAAAAGTTTTGATAAAATAGGTTTAGAATCTCTTTCACGTTCTCTTCCCTAATTTTCGAACACAAGAAACCCATATTTTATGTTGCAACCCTAACCCTAGAACACAACAAACTAGCATGCCGTTGTGGCAGTTCGAGTCTCATAACAGTAGGACTGCCAGGTCTGTGGCAGTCCTACTGAAAATCAGGACTGCCAGAGTCCTGGCAGTCCTCTTGTGAAAGAGGACTGCCAGGACTGTGGCAGTCCTAATTTTTATTAGGACTGCTAGGACTGTGGCAGTCCTAATTTTTATTAGGACTGCCACAGACCTGGCAGTCCTACTGTTATGACATATGGGGCTAGGTAATGCATGCTGTTTCTATTATTTAATAACTGTATGTTGTCATGCAGTCCACCGGCCGCTAACAAAAGAATACGGCCCACCGCGTCAAAGCGGAAGGAACGTGCGGGACGTCCTCTCGAGCGTCCGATAACAATTTCCGAACCGGCGCCCGAAGCTCGGAGAGGTTGCCAAAGTGAGACTAGTGTCGCGGTCGCCAACAAGCTTGATCGCATCGACGACGTGGTCGACTTCCCCTTCATGAACAATAGGGAGTCTCGTTTGAAGGCCCGACATGATATATAGTTGGATCTGGATATTTTTCTTGTTTCAAACTTAAGTTGGATGTGGAATAGTTATGTACTTGTTTGAAACTTAATTTGGATGTAGAATGTTTGAAACTTAAGTAGTTGTGATGAATTATCGTAGTTGTGATGAATTATTGGGATGAATTATTGTAGTTGGATTATTGTGATGAATTATTGTGATGAATCTTAAGTTGGATGTGGAATATTTATGTAGTTGTGATGAATTATTGTTGTTTATGTACTTGTGATGAATTGTTGTTTTTTATGTACAGAGTATCAGTATCAGGACTGCCACCCACTTGGCAGTCCTACACTAAAGTAGGACAGCAAGTTTGAGTCAGGACTGCCAGCACCCTGGCAGTCCTACTTCAGTATAGGACTGCCTGGGGGGTGGCAGTCCTACTTATCAAACTCTGTGAGGAGATCCTCAACTGAAAACTCTTTCACAGAGTATGATAAGTAGGACTGCCAGGGTGCTGGCAGTCCTGACTGAAACTTGCTGCAACAGCAAGTTTGAGTTAGGACTGCCAGCACCCTGGCAGTCCTACTTCAGTATAGGACTGCCAGGAGGGTGGCAGTCCTACTTATCAAACTCTGTGAGGAGCTCCTCAACTGAAAACTCTTAATTTAGCACGGAGAATGGCCATTCTCCGTGTAATTTAGCACGAAGAATGGCTATCTGATCCAGTATCAGGACTGCCACCCCCCTAGCAGTCCTACATTGAATTAGGACTGCCAGCACCTTGGCAGTCCTAATTTAATGTAGGACTACCAGGGGGGTGGCAGTTCTATTTGTAAGTCTCAGTAATTTAGCACGGAGCACGAAGAATGGTCATTCTCCCCGTGTAAATTAACACGAAGTGTAACGCTCCAGTCCCAAAATACGTAGGACTATGAACGTAGACATACCAGCTGTATTCATACGAAGTACAAGGGCCTCGTATGGATACATAAGCTGTAAATGCAGTAAAACCAAGGCTAACTAATCTCATCCACAGAATGAAAGAATAAAAGATGTCATATAATCAACTATGAATTGTCATTGGTACATGTAGTTGGACGGAGACAAATCCACTACCAACTATGAAAAGAAATACATAATAAAAGAAGAGTTTGGCGAGCGGAGCGAAGACGATCAGAGTGCAATCACCCTCGAAGAAATGAAAATAGTCACGGCTAGAACTAGAGCACCTGCGAAAGACAAGAGCACACACCTGGCGAGATAACCAGGTCCTCAGAGGGACGTAACTAGACACATAATATCATGCCAATAACTGAATAAATAAAGCTCAACAGAAAAGTATATGTCTAAACAGATAAAGGTCTTTAACCATTCTATGTGTAAATGTATTTTGAAGACAACGTTCCACACAAGGGCTCTCGAGCCTAGAAACACGGCGCGTTAGCGTTTCAACTAAGGCACTAGTGGCGTCTAGAGAAAAGTAAATGCACGGCCCATTAGCACTCGAGTGACAGCTAAGGGGCATCTAGAGAAAAATAAATGCACGGCCACTAGCTCTTGGGTGAGTCACTAACGGCAGCTAGAGGAAAGTAAATGCACGTGTCACGCCCCAGAACCAGAATACTGGAGAGCGGGGGCAGACATAGCCAGCTACGTATAATAAAATGGAATCCACATCACTATACGGTCACGGCTGTCTAGATACATGAGGGTTTAACTACAATCCATCTATCTCCTATGGTCATGAACAAGCCTATTGTCTCAATCACAAGCAAGCAGTAACAGTCACAAGATGTTAGAGCATCAATATACAATAGTAAGGCGTCCCATACATTACATATTGGATGATCATGAAGCTAGTCGTACAAAATGTTAGGACTAGCAAGAGTTTTAGTCAATACATGATCAACCCTAGGATTTGTCAATCATGTTACAGCCCGTAGGCAGACAGTAAATAAGGTGCAATACGAGCTAACACGTGCTCGCCGGCTAAACACCTCAAAAGAATAATTTTACAAGTAGAGTGGGAGGACAAAAGAAACTCACTCGTTGCCCTGGTTACGCCTGGTGGTCACCATCGGGCTGGAAGACAGGTGGATCCTCTGGTGTTGCTCCGATATCTGGCCACACAAAATCAGCTGGGTCAGACCCCAGAAAGAGCAAGTGCCACAAAGGAGGCTTCACTTAGGAACTAAAACCAGCATATCACAAATAAATAGTTAAGGTAATTAAAAGATACTAATAATAACTGAGATAACAATAATATATTGAGCACGGAGAAACCATTCAAGTAGCCAGACTGCAACCCTTAAACCAAACAAGGACCGGGGTTGCAATCCTTCGCCTGAATAGAAACCCGCCTCAATTAATATTGATAAGGTAACAAGACAATAAACAAAGAGAGGACACAGAACTGCTCCGGGAGCCAGGTTACAACCCTTAAACCAAACAAGGACCGGGGTTGTAACCCTTCGCCTGAACAGAACTGGACCCCTGATCTTTATTGTTAAGGCCAGTATAAATAATCATGGTATTGAAGTAAGGTAAAACATGACGAGCATGACAGGGGTTGCAATAAGACAATAAACGAAGAGAGGACACAGAACTGCTCCGGGAGCCAGGTTATAACCCTTAAACTAAACAAGGACCGGGGTTGTAACCCTTCGCCTGAACAGAACTGGACCCCCGATCGTTATTGTTAAGGCAAGCATCAATAATCATGTTATGTCACAATCTTGCACAGGATCAGGATAAGACTAAGCTGGAATAAAGTACATCCAATCAATCACGGCCAAGCAAGGAGTACGGCTTGATACTTTAACTAACTAGGGTTATCACAGGCCTAGTTACTAGCAAGATGCAACGAGATTATCCCAACAACCACAAGCCCTGCAGACCATCCGGTTATCCAGGTCGAATGTCCGTTTAGGAAGAATGCAACACATGACTGTGTGCTGGAAATGTGCCCTACTCGTCGGTAGGCTACAAGTCCACTGAATGCGCCCAGATAACGGGATTGCCTGTAGCTGGGAATCTCTTCATGACTACTGAATCATTCTAGTTAATTAGCCTTAGTCAATTTCAGTAGGTACCCCTGACCGTGGTACTCAGGGGTCCCCGTCCTAGACATGATGCATGACAGTACTAGTTTATTTGTACAAACACAATCGTCCACGGTGTCCAGATCTTTCACACTTATCATGTCAGGCTAGCTGTCATAACGGCATGTCGAGACATATCATGTCAGTTTACTTGTCAAGAGTGCGCCACAGCGGACCACTATCGTGTTCTATTCTTACCTTATCCTAAATGAGAAAAACTTGCCTAAAATAACTAGTGACATATTCTTGAAGCCAAGGAAAAGATCTACAACTTTCATGTTTTGAGTTTTTCAAGATTCTAGCTACAAAACAACTTAAACATGCAAAAACAGTGAATTCCTGCACAATCGGCGCATGGGATTCCTGCACCAATCGGCGCATGAGATTCCTGCACCAATCGGCGCATGGGATTCCTGCACCAATCGGCGCATAAGATTCCTGCGCAATCGGCGCATGGGATTCCTGCACCAATCGGCGCATGAGATTCCTGCGCAATCGGCGCATGGGATTCCTGCACCAATCGGCGCATGGGATTCCTGCACCAATCGGCGCATGAGAAACTCACGTTGCGTCTTCAATACATGCGCGTAGGGAACCTACGCGCATGACACGCTCGGAGTTAAGGGATGCGTTGCCGGGACTTCACGGCGCATGGCCTCCCGGCGCATGGCCTCCCGGGCGCATGGGGTTCCCGGCGCATGTGGTTCATCGTCCCCAAATAGCAAGTTCAGCCATGAAAGTTTTGAAAACTTGCCATGGCCATAACTTCCTTATCCGAAGTCGAAATCAAGCGAAACAAAAGCCAAAACTGCATGAAATTGAATTCTCTACAACATGGAACCACTAGTTTTTGGAAATACCAAGTTTTTAGGGATCAAAACCAAGAAAACTAAACAAGAAGGAACTTAAAACTTAGATCTACAAAAATATAACCATCAAAACCGAAAACTTCCAGTTCTAAAGAGGCTTAGAATCTAGTAAGGAAGAGAATGGAACAATAAAACATGAGATCCATCATGAAGCAAGTTTGCACTTGCCTAGCTCTCTCTCTTCCTGGTAGGTGGAAGAGTAAATGTGGAGAAGAAGAAGAATAATGAAGAGAGAGAATGAAGGAATGGGTTAATAAAGGATGATGGGGGTGGTAGGTAGGGGTTCTCCCTTGTTTCATGATGAACCAAGCAACCCAACCCGAACCAAGCCAACCCAAACTAAACCGAGCCAAGCCAAGAGATATGTAATACAAGATGAAATACGTACACGTATTCCAAGATACATAATACGAACTACATGAATTACAACTCTACCCTTCTTAAAAGAATTTCGTCCTCGGAATTTAATCAAGAGGCTAGAATTGCAAGGACAAGCTATAATAATCGTAAGCCATAACAAGCAGTCTATCATGCAGTCATTTATTCAAGCAAGGAATTGAAAGCATAAGGCATAAGGAAGACATTATACCTTACGAGTCAAACAGGTCGGGATATCGCGATCGGATATCATCCTCACGCTCCCACGTCGACTTACCCAAAGAGTGATGACCCCAAGCAACTCGGACTAACTTGATAGTCTTGTTCTTGAGTGTCTTCTCTCTTCGGTCCAATATAGACACGGGCCTCTCCTCATACGAAAGGTTGGTACCAACAACCAATTCCGAATGATCCAGGATGTGGCTCGGGTCCGGGATATACCGTCGCAGTTGGGATACATGGAATACGTCATGCACCTCACATAGCGACGGTGGAAGAGCGAGACGATAGGACACATCACTTACTCGCTCCAGAATATCGAACGACCCTATATACCTAGGACTAAGCTTTCCTCGTACGCCGAAACGAATGACGCCGCGGTTAGGCAAAATTCTCAGGAATACATGGTCGCCGACAGAAAACTCAAGAGGGCGCCGATGAGAATCGGCCCAATGACGCTGGCGATCTTGGGCAACTCGAAGATGATCTCTGACTCTTCTGACCACTTCAACGGTCTGAGCAATCATTTCCGGTCTAAGCATCTGTCTCTCTCCAACATCATCCCAGGCTAGCGGGGATCGACACTTTCTACCATACAGTGCCTCGAACGGTGCCATCTGGATACTGGCCTGGAAACTGTTGTTGTACGAGAACTCCACCAGGTGCACGTGATCTTCCCACGAACCACCGAAGTCGAGTGTACATGACCGCAACATATCTTCAAGAGTCTGGATCGTACGTTCCGACTGGCCATCTGTCTGCGGGTGATAAGCTGAACTGAACTGGAGGTGAGTTCCCAAACCTTCTTGCAAGCTACGCCAAAAGTGCGACGTAAATCTTGAATCTCTGTCTGAAGTGATACTGACTGGTACACCGTGCAATCTGACAATCTGTCGGAGATACATCTCCGCTAGCTGAGCCGTCGACTGGCCAACTCTGAACGGAAGAAAGTGAGCCACCTTCGTGAGTCTGTCTATAATAACCCAAATAGCGTCTCTGCCAGCCGGGGATCTGGGCAATCCCGTCACAAAATCCATGGTCACATGCTCCCACTTCCATTCTGGAATCTGCAAGGGCTGAAGAAGTCCAGCCGGTCTCTAATGTTCAGCCTTGACTTGTTGGCAAACCAAACACCGAGAGACAAACCGAGCTATCTCCCGCTTCATGCCATTCCACCAGAAGTGCTGACGGATATCACGGTACATCTTCGTACTGCCGGGATGAATGGAATACTGCGAACTGTGGGCCTCTGTCATGATCTCCTATCTGATATCTCCACTGGGTACACAAAGACGCTTACCATGTCGAAGTGTACCATCTTCATGGATACATAACTCTGGTCTTCGTCCTGCCTCACACTCTGCTCTGAGTCGCTGAAGCTTGGAATCTGCTGACTGCGCCATCCGGATCCTCTCGACTATAGTGGACTGGACTTGCATGCTGGCCATCAATGCCACACTGGAAGGGAGGACAACTTCTATACCTATCTTCTGAAGATCGGCTAACAGTTCTGGTTGCGCTGTCAGAAAATAAACTCCTGCCCTCCTGCTCAATGCATCTGCAACAACGTTGGCCTTCCCTGGGTGATACTGCAGGTTGACATCATAATCCACAAGCAGCTCTAGCCATCTCCTCTGACGCATGTTGAGATCCTTCTGGGTGAAAACATACTTCAGGCTCTTGTGGTCGGTGAAAATTTCTACCCTATCTCCGTACAAGTAGTGCCTCCACAACTTAAGTGCAAACACTACTGCTGCCAGCTCCAAGTCATGGGTTGGGTAATTTCTCTCATGATCACGAAGTTGTCGTGATGCATAAGCTATTACCTTCCCATGCTGCATCAGAACACATCCTAAACCTCTGTCCGAAGCATCACAATACACTGAGAATCCTCCAGTTCCATCTGGAAGTGTGAGAATAGGAGCCGTCATCAAGCCTCGCTTCAACCTCTCAAAAGAATCCTGGCATTCTATTGTCCAAGCAAACTGTACATCCTTGCGGGTCAACTGGGTCAATGGCGCGGAAATTCGAGCAAAATCTGAAACAAATCGACGGTAGTAGCCGGCCAATCCAAGAAAACTGCGAACTTCTGCAACCGTGCTAGGTACCGGCCACGTTTCAATGGCCACGATCTTCTGGGGATCCACTTCTACTCCTCCTCTGGTGATGATATGATCCAAGTACGAAATGCGATCGAGCCAGAACTCGTATTTACTGAACTTGGCATACAGCTTGTGCTCTCTGAGAATCTGAAGGACGATTCTGAGATGCTGCTCATGCTCCGCCTCACTCTTGCTGTAGACCAGGATGTCGTCTGGGAACACAATCACGAACTGATCCAAATAAGGCATGAAGATGCGATTCATGAGGTCCATGAATACAGCCGACGCATTGGTTGCTCCAAATGGCATAACAAGGAACTCCCAATGCCCATATCGGGATCTGAAAGCTGTCTTCGGGATGTCCTGCTCTCTGACTCTGATCTGGTGGTATCCTGACCGTAAGTCAATCTTCGAGAACACGGCTGCCCCTTTGAGTTGATCAAACAAGTCATCTATCCTCGGGAGAGGATATCTGTTCTTGATTGTCACTGAGTTCAAGGTACGATAGTCAACACATAATCTGGACGTACCATCCTTCTTTTTCACAAGAAGCATCGGGGCTCCCCAAGGCGATCCACTTGCACGAATGAATCCCTTGGTTCTAAGTTCTTCAATCATCTTGTATAATATTTCCAGCTCTGATGACGTCATCCTGTAGACTCTCTCTGACACTGGGGCTGTCCCGGGAATCAAGTCGATAGTAAACTCGATCTCTCGCTCTGGCGGCATCCCTGGAAGCTCTTCTGGAAAAACATCTGGAAACTCTTCGACTATCCGAGGCAACTGCACTGCTGCTACTGCCATCCGCAACACTGGAGGAGAAGGTTCAACTTCGCCTCAGGAAAAGGAAAACTCTGGCTCGCCTGGAATGCTAAAAATAACTCTGCCAATATGGCAGTCTATCCTAGCATACTGGTCCCTCAACCAATCCATCCCTAAGACCACATCATAATCGGCCATCGGGAACTCTATCAATCTAGCGGGGAATTCTCTACCGCTAACTACGATCCGACACGAGGAAAATACTCTATCTACTCCCACAAGTCCGTTACCAGTAAGTATATTGAGCCTTACTGATAATGACTCGGGCTCCAGTCCTACCCGTGTCGCAAATCGTGCAGACATAAATGAATGCGAGGCACCAGAATCAAATAATACTGAAGCTGGAAAGGTGTTGACGAGAATAGTACCTGCCACCACCTCACCTGGTGCTATTCCTTCTTCTCCCATGGTCAAAGCCAGCACTTGACCATGTCCTCTGGGTGCGGGTCTCCTCTGCTGAAAATTCCTCTACCTGCTCTGGATCAGGGCTTGGGCTTGGGCATACTGTTACGGTCTCTGCTGCTGGAATGCCTGGGCCTGCGTCGGTAACGGCCTCGGGAACGGGTACTGTAGCTGCTGCTGCTGCTGCTGGATTGGTGCTGGTCCTCTAACTGAAGGACTAGAGAAGGCTGATGAACTCCCCCTGTTCGGACAGTTCCCAACCCTGTGGTCCTGTCACCCTCATTTCCTGTATTTCGTATTTATGCTCGTATTTGATGTTGGCACGTATTTTAATTTTCTCGACTTACGGATTTTGGTTTCTCGTACATGGGTTTTGGACCATGGCTTGGTTTTATTTTGTGGAAGTTGGTTTGGTTTGGTTCATCATGACTGGAACACTTTAACCTACACTCTACCCTCAACACAACACAACCACCCTCATTATATCTCCACCAAACTTTCTCTCTCCTCTTTACTCTCCATTAATTTTCTTCTTCTTCCTTCTTCCACAACTCCCCAACCCATTAGGCAAGTGCACCTTGCCATCAAATAAGCACCACTTTTTATTTGTCCATTAGCTAGATTAGGCCATGGAGAACAACTTTAGAACTTGACATTTTGTGATTTGGAGTTTCCTTTGTTCTAGATCTAGGTTTTTACTATTTTAGGATTTACATGGTTTTGATCTATTTAACTTTGATTTTTGTATGTTTTGATGCTTCCATGTGGAAGAGAATTCGATTTTACTCAAGTTAGAACTTTGAAAATCTAGATTTGGTTTTAATTTGGCTAAGTTATGAAGAATTGAAGTTCTTGGTGTTCTTGGACTTGCTCTCGGCCAGGAAGAACAGCCCTCTGCTTTGCGCTTTTTAGCGCATGGCCGATTGCGCACCCTCGGCCTGTGCTCCTTAGCGCATGGCCGATTGCGCAATCACTTGGCCAGTGCTTTGCGCTGCCCTGGATTGCGCTGGCGCAAGCTAGCCATGCGCAAGCCAGCCATGCGCAAAGTAAACCCTGCGCAATCGACCATTGCGCAATCCACCCCTGCGCAATCCTCCTGTGCGCAATCCATCTGCTGCGCCATCCACTCCTGCGCAGTTGGTACCCTGCGCAGCTCACTCCTGCGCAGTTGGTACCCTGCGCAGCTCACCCTGCGCAGTTGGCCTCCTAGCGCACTTGACTCCTGCGCAATCCAACCCCCTGACCCCTTGCGCAAACCATTGGCTCTTGGAGATTTGGTTTTATTTTCTTTAAGTCTGGCTCTTCTATAGTCCTATATATATTGATATTGTATTAGATATTTTACGCCCATTTTATATCCTTACGCCTTTTGTCATGAACTTGATTTTACTTAATATGTTTGGAATGTCTATTGTACTTGGCATAGTATGACAAGGACCTAGCATAACACGACAGTGATCCATAGTGGTGCACTCCTGACATGACCAACCTGACTTGATAGTGGCCCGTCGTGGCGCACTCCTAACAAGCACCCTGACATGAATTATCTTGATAACTTGATAGTGGCCCGTGGCGGCGCACTCCTGACTTGACTTGACTTGTAACTTGACTCGTATAATCAACTTGACACCGTGGGTGTTCCTACTTGCTTGCTTGTACAATCCACTTGTCTTGTATTGCATCATGTCTAGGACGTGACTTCCTGGGTACCACGGCCAGGGACTCGCGCTAAATTGGATTAGGCTAATTATTAGATCAAACTAGAACATGGAGAATTCCCAGTCACAGGCAATCTCGTTATCTGGGCGCTTTAATGGACTTGTAGCTTGCCGACGAGTAGAGCACATTTCCAGCACACTGTCATGTGTTGCACCCTCTAAGTCACCTAAGGGTACATTTGTCTCCCGGGCAATGTACCCACCTATAACTCTCAACCCGCGGAAGGATAACTGGATAGTCTGCAGGGCTTGGGACTGGGAGTTTCTCACTTGCATCTTGTTAGTAATTAGGCTTGTGATAACCCTAGTTAGTTAAAGTAGTAAGCCGTAGTACTTGCTTGGCCGATTGTGAATGGATGGTGTCCAGCCTTGTCTAAGTCTTGTCTAGCTCCAGTATCTGCTATCTCCTGAGCATGTTTGTTTTACTTATCTTAACGATAAATGAGTAGAGACAGTGAGCTATTCAGGCGAAGGGTTACAACCCCGGTCCTTGTCTGGTTTAAGGATTGTAACCTGGCTCCCGGAATGGTTCCGCGTCCCTAGTCGTTTATCGCCCTGTGTACCTTACTACTTGTACTTTCTTTTATTCTTTATGTTCTGATATGCTGGCTTTTGTCCTTATTTGTGGCCTCCTTTGTGGCACTTGCTCTTTCTGGGGTTTGACCCAGCTGGTTTTGTGTGGCCAGATGTCGGAGCAGCTCCCGAGGATCTACCGAGCTTCCAGCCCAATGGTGACAACTAGACGGAACCCGGGCCAAGAGTGGGTTTTCCTTTTTGTTTCACCCACTTATATGTAAATTTATTCTTTTGAGGCGTTTAGCCGACGAGCACCTGTTAGCTCGATGCACATTTACTTACTGTCTGCCTACGGGCTGTAAGCATGATTAACAAATCCTAGGGTTGATCATGTATGACTGAACTCTTGCTAGTCCCATCATTTTGTACGACTAGCTTCATGATCATCCAATATGTAATATTTGGGACGCCTTATATATATATATATTTGATGCTCTAATATCTTGTAACTCTGTTAATTGCTTGAGATTGAGACAATAGGCTCGACCTTAAGAGACTGCTGGCTTGTAGTAAACCCTCATATCTAGACAACCGTGACCGTATAGTTGAGATGTATTCTATTTCAATATACGTAGCTGGCTATGTCTGCCCCCGCTCTCCAGTATTCTGTTTCTGGGGCGTGACAGGTCCGGGGCACCACAAACCAAGCACAAATCCTGTGCTCTACGACACTCGGATACCACATGTCCTGGCTTCCCGCAGTGTGAACATCCCACTGCGGACGACTGCTTCTGCTTCTGCTGTTGAGGGTGCGTCGGGGTGGAATGCTGAACCGACGTCACTGAGGCCGCCCGCCTCGGAGCTCCAATGGTCAAAGCCCTGGCTGCCGGGGCTGGTGCTGATGACTGA
This sequence comes from Iris pallida, assembly GCA_029216955.1. Taxonomy (NCBI): domain Eukaryota; kingdom Viridiplantae; phylum Streptophyta; class Magnoliopsida; order Asparagales; family Iridaceae; genus Iris; species Iris pallida. Next base: position 8,109,698 of record JANAVB010033020.1, on the reverse strand, counting down.
TTCATCTGACCGTGAGATCGCTTCCGACCTCCGGTCCTATACACGATCCTCTGGGAGGTGTATTCATGCCTCCGGGCTGCTCTCAACACTGCATCAAAAGTCTGATGCTCAAACTGCTCCACCGCTAATAAAATCTCTAGGTGGAGCCCCTGCTGGAACCGCTGGGCTCTATCAAACTCGGTCGCCACCAAGGTGGGAGCAAACCGACCAAGTCTCGAAAACTCGGTCGCATATCCGTCGACCGTCCTGCCCATCTGCTTCAGATTGGTGAATCTCGTCTGTAGATCATACCGAGCTACAGCATCGAAATACTTGGTCTGGAATCTCTCCCTGAATACTGCCCATGAAATAGGGGCCACTAGTCCACCGGCCTGCGCTGCCCACCAGCTGCGGGCAAGATCCAATAACTGCAGGCGCACTACGGCCACCTTCTCGTTCTCTGGAGTCCTGGCTGCTTCTAGAATCACCTCTGTGTCCTGAAGCCATGCATCTGCAGCGATCGCATCTTCACTGCCATCGAAGAAGGGAGGGTTCAAGCGCTTGAAGCTGTTGGCTGCACTATTACCCTGATGACCTCCTCTGGTCAAAGCATCTGCCACCGCCTGGTGTAAGGCATCTCCGCGACGATCCTGGGAAGCTAATAATGACCTGATGAGACCCACCAAAGTGCCATCCTCATGTTCTGCTGGCTGGACGGGCTGAACTGGTGGCTCTCCTTCGGTAGGCATGACTCTGGAGGCTACTCCTGAATGCTGGGCTTGATCTCCAGGTTGTTGCTGGTCCGCGGGAGGTGCTTCGCCTTGCTGATCGGCAGGTCCAGGAACAATGCCGCTGAAGAAGACGACATAGGGAACAATAAGGAAGGACCAGGACAGATCAATGATACAAGCATGTGATCAGGTCAAGATTACAGGGATTCAGAAGATACGAGCAGAGATCAAGGGCGAATACTGATTGAGACATCTATTCGGTAAAGCCTCACATATCTTGATTTACAAGACCTGCATGGGCCACCACTAAAACCATATCACGCCCCAGAACCAGAATACTGGAGAGCGGGGGCAGACATAGCCAGCTACGTATAATGAAATGGAATCCACATCACTATACGGTCACGGCTGTCTAGATACATGAGGGTTTAACTACAATCCATCAGTCTCCTATGGTCATGAACAAGCCTATTGTCTCAATCACAAGCAAGCAGTAACAGTCACAAGATGTTAGAGCATCAATATACAATAGTAAGGCGTCCCATACATTACATATTGGATGATCATGAAGCTAGTCGTACAAATTGTCAGGACTAGCAAGAGTTTTAGTCAATACATGATCAACCCTAGGATTTGTCAATCATGTTACAGCCCGTAGGCAGACAGTAAATAAGGTGCAATACGAGCTAACACGTGCTCGCCGGCTAAACGCCTCAAAAGAATAATTTTACAAGTAGAGTGGGAGGACAAAAGAAACCCACTCGTTGCCCTGGTTACGCCTGGTGGTCACCATCGGACTGGAAGTCAGGTGGATCCTCTGGTGCTGCTCCGATATCTGGCCACACAAAACCAGCTGGGTCAGACCCCAGAAAGAGCAAGTGCCATAAAGGAGGCTTCACTTAGGAACTAAAACCAGCATATCACAAATAAATAGTTAAGGTAATTAAAAGATACTGATAATAACTGAGATAACAATAATATATTGAGCACGGAGAAACCATTCAAGTAGCCAGACTGCAACCCTTAAACCAAACAAGGACCGGGGTTGCAATCCTTCGCCTGAATAGAAACCCGCCTCAAATACTATTGATAAGGTAACAAGACAATAAACAAAGAGAGGACACAGAACTGCTCCGGGAGCCAGGTTACAACCCTTAAACCAAACAAGGACCGGGGTTGTAACCCTTCGCCTGAACAGAACTGGACCCCTGATCTTTATTGTTATGGCCAGTATAAATAATCATGGTATTGAAGTAAGGTAAAACATGACGAGCATGACAGGGGTTGCAATAAGACAATAAACGAAGAGAGGACACAGAACTGCTCCGGGAGCCAGTTACAACCCTTAAACCAAACAAGGACCGGGGTTGTAACCCTTCGCCTGAACAGAACTGGATCCCCGATCGTTATTGTTAAGACAAGCATCAATAATCATGTCATGTCACAATCTTGCACAGGATCAGGATAAGATTAAGCTGGAATAAAGTACATCCAATCAATCACGGCCAAGTAAGGAGTACGGCTTGATACTTTAACTAACTAGGGTTATCACAGGCCTAGTTACTAGCAAGATGCAACGAGATTATCCCAACAACCACAAGCCCTGCAGACCATCCGGTTATCCAGGTCGAATGTCCGTTTAGGAAGAATGCAGCACATGACTGTGTGCTGGAAATGTGCCCTACTCGTCGGTAGGCTACAAGTCCACTGAATGCGCCCAGATAACGGGATTGCCTGTAGCTGGGAATCTCTTCATGACTACTGAATCATTCTAGTTAATTAGCCTTAGTCAATTTCAGTAGGTACCCCTGACCGTGGTACTCAGGGGTCCCCGTCCTAGACATGATGCAAGACAGTACTAGTTTATTTGTACAAACACAATCGCCCACGGTGTCCAGATCTTTCATATTTGTCATGTCAGGCTAGCTGTCATAACGACATGTCGAGACATATCATGTCAGTTTACTTGTAAAGAGTGCGCCACAGCGGGCCACTATCGTGTTCTATTCTTACCTTATCCTAAATGAGAAAAACTTGCCTAAAATAACTAGTGACATATTCTTGAAGCCAAGGAAAAGATCTACAACTTTCATGTTTTGAGTTTTTCAAGATTCTAGCTACAAAACAACTTAAACATGCAAAAACAGTGAATTCCTGCACAATCGGCGCATGGGATTCCTGCACCAATCGGCGCATGAGATTCCTGCGCAATCGGCGCATGGGATTCCTGCACCAATCGGCGCATAAGATTCCTGCGCAATCGGCGCATGGGATTCCTGCACCAATCGGCGCATGAGATTCCTGCGCAATCGGTGCATGGGATTCCTGCACCAATCGGCGCATGGGATTCCTGCACAATCGGCGCATGGGATTCCTGCACCAATTGGCGCATGGGATTCCTGCACCAATCGGCGCATGAGAAACTCACGTTGCGTCTTCAATACATGCGCGTAGGGAACCTACGCGCATGACATGCTCGGAGTTAAGGGATGCGTTGCCGGGACTTCACGGCGCATGGCCTCCCGGCGCATGGCCTCCCGGGCGCATGAGGTTCCCGGCGCATGAGGTTCATCGTCCCCAAACAGCAAGTTCAGCCATGAAAGTTTCGAAAACTTGCCATGGCCATAACTTCCTCATCCGAAGTCGAAATCAAGCGAAACAAAAGCCAAAACTGCATGAAATTGAATTCTCTACAACATGGAACCACTAGTTTTTGGAAATACCAAGTTTTTAGAGATCAAAACCAATAAAACTAAACAAGAAGAAACTTAAAACTTAGATCTACAAAAATATAACCATCAAAACCGAAAACTTCCAGTTCTAAAGAGGCTTAGAATCTAGTAAGAAAGAGAATGGAACAATAAAACATGAGATCCATCATGAAGCAAGTTTGCACTTGTCTAGCTCTCTCTCTTCCTGGTAGGTGGAAGAGTAAATGTGGAGAAGAAGAAGAATAATGAAGAGAGAGAATGAAGGAATGGGTTAATAAAGGATGATGGGGTGGTAGGTAGGGGTTCTCCCTTGGTTCATGATGAACCAAGCAACCCAACCCGAACCAAGCCAACCCAAACTAAACCGAGCCAAGCCAAGAGATATGTAATACAAGATGAAATACGTACACGTATTCCAAGATACATAATACGAACTACAGGCATTACAGCACGGCACATTTGTGTTTCAACTGAGGCACTAGTGGCATTTAGAGAAAAGTAAATGAGTGCACGGCGCACTAGCTCTCGGCTGAGTCACAAATGGCAGTTAGAGAAATGTAAATGTGTGAAAGCCCCTGCGCCTAATAACTGTCTTCACCCTCCCCATGCACTACTCGTGCTGAATCCACACCACGATATTTCTAATAACCGCTAAGTCTTCTAGACAACTATATTAGCAGTTATATCCTAACGCTCGTCCTGTACGCACCGATGTACGGTCGGTACGCAAGTCCGAATCTATATGAGACACGTGACATCGTGGTACACAGGTGTCGGCCAATGAATGCGGCACAAACAAAGGCGGTCCCTTAACTCTAGGCCAAATGCATAAAGAAAACTACAATATAATAATTTGTAACTACATACTGTTTTGAAAGAACAACTTATAAGAAATAAAACATGCATGATATTGAGCAAGAAATTAAACAGTAAAGGCAAGGTGTCTTGCTTGGTGTTACGCCTGGTGTGGTGCAATGATCCAACAAGTCATGTTCTGTCCAATAGTCATGGTCGATGCAACATGGTCCGAATTTGCGAGAAAAGATAAATTTTGGTGTTAGTTACGATTAAGGTTGACAGACAGTGAGGATGTGCGAAGAAAAGTATTTATACCCCTTTGTAAAATATTCTTACAACTTTGAAAATATCTTTTATTAGCCAAAAAAAATAATTTTTAATAACTACTTGAAAGTAATATATATATATATATATATATATATATATATATATATATATATATATATATATATATATATATATATATATATATATATATATATATATACCATAATTTTTAGGAAACTACACTTTTATTATATATCTATATATAAATACTTGAAGAAAAATTGGAAAAATCATTTTTAGCCTAAATTGTAAGTTCGTAAAAATATAAATTTATTGGTAGAAAAGCTATATTTTGTTAGCTAGATAAGTATTCGAAAGATAATACTAGAGTATATTTGGGAAGCTACATTTATGGGCCAACAAGTTTTTAGGTAATTACTTACTTTATATATTTAAAATATAACGACAGAGACTTCAATATAATAATAATAATAATAATAATAATAATAATAAATATGATGATAACAGTAATAATAATCATAATAATAATACTTGTAAGCCCCCTGAATTTCAGGGTTTATTTTTGATTTTCTTCATGAATTATTTTTCGATAAATATTATTATTTAAATTATTTAGATCATTTATGTGCTTTCCCGTAACTTTGACTTCTGGAGCGTCAGGGATGCCAATCTCTGGAAACTCTCTTCACGAGTTTTGAAGTAGACAAGATTATCTTCCTGTTGATATATCCTGTCCCACTTGAACTTTTTCCCTTGTGCTCTTTTTGTATCGCGCAAGTTCGGGTCAACTTAGACCAATTAATCGTTGAATATTATTCCCACTTTTATTTTTGATCTTCGTTTGCACGTTACCGTTGCTTTTAATTTAGGAGCACCAGACCAGTCGTTTTCTCAGAACCAACTTCTCATGAATGATCTACTCGAGACGCTCTTCACCCATGACCTTCGTGTCCCACTCAGACACTCCATTTTGTGCTCCATTTTCTTCGCACAACTTCCGGGTCAATTTAGGCCGATTTATTTTCGACCGTAAAACCTGATTTATTTTCCAATTTAATTTCGGGACCCGACATCGATCCAACCTAGTCAACCCGAAGTATGGACGTGGCCCACATGAAGCCTACTACCCACATGACGCTTGTGTCCCATTTATTGGAGTCCCCGCATATTATTTATTCACCCATGTTCATAAATACGTATTTAATTCAATTATTGCACTCTGTTCGATTTCGACCCGACCCGGTTCGACCGAACCCCAACCCAAGCTCCACGTTGCTCTTTCATGACTGCCCGAGTACCCCACATAATTTCCCTATTTTTCCTAAATTTAAATATCTATTTATTCTCTCCCATTCTATAATATCTCATTTAAATATCCCTTATATATATATATACATATATATATATATAAATAAATATCTCACTCTCTCTCCTATAACCAACACCCCCCCCCCCTCACCTCACTCCCTTCACAGCTCACTCCCCCTCCCCAACCGACCTCTCTCTCTCACTCTCTCTAAAATATCTCTTTCCCTCTCTCTCTATATATATAATATATACACACCCATATATATATTATATATATATACCTATTTAATTCTCTCTCCCTCTCTCTCTCTTTACACATACACAAACCCCCACCCATGCCGAGAACAGCCCCCCCCCGGCCGAGCCTTCCACCGAGCTCCTCCCCTCTCCTCCATCTTCTTCTCCTCCTCCCCTCCTTCATTATATACACCACCATCACCATTACCATAGCTCTTACCATGCACCCCCGCCACCTTCGCACCACCGACGACCCATGTCGCGGCCACCCCCGCCGCCGTGCCCTGGCCAGGCCGCACGCCGTTGCGACAGCAGCAGCAAGCGCGAGCGCTGGCAGCAGCAGCGTGCGCACAGCCGCGCGCGTGCGCCGCCGGCCGTGCGCCACCGCGGCCGCCACCGGCCACCGTCGACCACCCCCGCGTGGCCCCCTCGCCTGGGCGCACCCCCTGGTAGCCCCACATGGCGGCCACCGTCCACCAGGACGCGCCGTCGAGGCGATTCGCGCATTTTTCCCGAAGTTCCGTCGTGACGCGCGCGTCGAAAGTTCAGATTTCAAGCCCCGTCGCAGCAACTTCGCGCTGTATTTCTGGTCAATCCGACCGTTGGATCGGCGATTTCTTCGCTCCGTCGCAATCTCGGTATATCCATCTTCACTCCCCTCAATTTTCGTCCGTTAATTATGTCGTTTGATACCTCAAAACTGGCCACCAAGTTGACGTTTTAAATTGAACTGTTTTTGGACAGTTTCGTGGAGCCGACTTCGTCAGCTCGTAACTTCGCCGTCGCAGCTCCGTTTTGCGTACCGTCAGTTCCGGTGCACAGCTGGTATAACCATCTTCCTATCTCCTTTAGATTTCGTTTCATTTTAAGCACGTTTGGTTGGTCGAATTCGACGCCAAAGTTGGCCGTCCGAATTCTTTAAATTGCACTTGTAAAATTCCATTTTTGAACCCGGGACCCCGGATTCAATTTCTGACACCACCAGTAGACTCGTGGCGTCGTTCTGGCTTGTTTTCATATAAAGTTTGCTTAATTTGGAGAACGTGGGCCCTGGCACGCATTTCGGTGCAAAGCGGGTCCCACTTTTTGAGTCAACGGGTCACTTTGAGTTCGGCTCATCGGAATCCAATTCCGGATATACCGTTGAGTTCGTATCGTCATTCTGGACTCGTTGACATATAATTTGCTGGGTTTTGAAGACATTTGCTCCGGCACGCATTTCCGTGCAAACCGGATACCAAGTGTCGCGTCAACGTATCATTTTGAGATCGGCACATCGGAATTCCATTTTGGACATACCGTTGGGTTCGTATCATCATTCTGGATTCGTGGACATATAATTTGCTAGGTTTTGTAGACTTCTTTCCCGACACGCTTTTCGGTGCAAAGTGTGTCCAACGGCGGACATCATTTTGACCCAAAATTACCGTTTTGCCCCTGTGTCCAAATTGGACTTTTGGACAGGCTATCCTAGCTGATTTGACCATTCTGGACACGTTGGTGATATTTATTTTCTCGTCCGGCAACATCTGTAGATTTTGATTATGTATTATCCTTAATTTATAATTAATTATTTTTCTAGATATTGTTACTTTCTGGTTTTGAATTTTTATATATATTTTAATTACTGTAAAAATCTTGGAAAAATGGTATTTAAATATTATGTTAATTTAGCTAATTTAATGTAATTTTTCTAGCATTTATTAAGTGCTTTTGGTATTTTATAAAAATAGGAAAACAGAACTCATTTTTAGTATATTTATGTTCGCTGATTTTTAATAAATATTTATGAAGGTTTATAAATTCCAGAAAAATTAGTATAAATTTCTATAATTAGCAAGGATTATTTTGGTACTTTATTTTATATATAATTTAGCTTTTTGTCTATCTCTAATATTGTTGGAACTTAGTGTACCGTTTGATTTAATTATTGAGTAATTACAACTTGCAAGTTTTGCGTTGATTTGAGTTGTTATAGTATTGGACCTCACCCCGCACTAGTGTAAAGACCCTAGAGAGTTAGTTTGAGTATGTGGCACTTCACATTAGACTTTTATGCTAGGTCCCCACTTGGCTAGTATCCAGTTAGGAGTCGTGTCACACCACTAGTGATATCTTGAACATAGCTTAGAACTGAGTTGTATATCATTATTGACAGGATACCGGACATCTATATCTTCGTACTAGTATTCTTGCTTTGCTCGAGGCAAGTACATCTACACACTCATTTACTGTCTTTTAATGCTAGAACATGTATTAACCCTGTTAAAATACTGCTTTCTGAATAACTGCAAGTTAAATCTTCACATGTTACATTAAATTGGTCCCTACCATGCTTAGGACAGTTATCATATCTTCTTATGTTCCTTACTGGTTCTCAGTACATGTTTTACTATACTTTTGTACTACTCGGAGTATTCACATGTTTCATCTGTTCCCAGTACCGGCTATGCTTATATTACTCCCAGTGTCTCTCACATGTTTTTACTGTTCTCGTATCTCTCACATGATAGAAAATGGGTTATGGGGAAACTGATAGTATTGTACGTGATCACGACCCCCCTACAGTAGCGAGCTCGGTCGCATTCTATATGCATTGCCTTGCCGCAGGCCATTACCCCGCATGTCTGTACGGATGTACATTTATGCTTGTTAACTTGTACGTATGTACATTTCATTATGTGCCCTCCAGCACATTGTACATCTATTGACCGATCACGTACTTGCTACAGTTTTAAACATTACATATACATCTGTCTCTATGACATATGTATCCTTGCCATGATAGATTATGATATGACATGATGGATTATGATCTGACATGAGATAGATCTGTGATATGACATGATTGTGATGCGACATGAGATAGATGCCATGTTCCCTATGTTACTATGATACTTGATCCCAGTTGTACCATGAGGCCATGTTTCTAGTATTTCCTGTTTTATAGACTTATCACACCATGTTTCTCGTTGTACATCTCTTTCATTATATGTTCAGTACTTTAGTTGTAGAGGTTGTACTTGCTCCCGTCCTGACAGGATAACGTTGTAGGTATACTTTCTGAGGAGGAAATGCTATGTGTTACATATTATGGTACGGATTTGGAGGACCTGGCCTTGCTCCAGTAGAGACCCCAACGGGAAACCTTGCTTAGTTATCTTTCATGGGTTTAGTAGACTGAGACTTTGGTATGTTCTTTTATTTGGATACTGGACTTTGTCTCCAGTTAGTTACTTTGGTTATGTATTATTAAGTCTGTGCTTATGTTACCTTCGCTTATAGATGCTGTGTTGTGATGAACATTTAAATGTGATTTTAGAACTGTTAGTAGCTTAGATCATTTATTGTCTATTCTTAGAACAGCTTACTGCGCTTTAACCAAGCGTAGGCTGGACATGGCTCGGCCCGGCCCAACAATTTGGATAACGGGTCGTGACATGTTTTTTTGGTGGCCCATTCTTCCATACTAACATGAACATTTATGTATTCCCTAAAATATAGGTCATTCTCCGGGTATGTCTATAAGCAAACGATGCTTAATCATCAATCATATTTCCAACCTCAATTGTAAATACTGGATTTCCTTATCGTATCCTAAGTATCCATATTCTATCAATCCACAGTTCCTTAGCATCATTTGTCGTCAATCCTTTCCTACAGCTTCTCCTTGAGATCATACTTTCAATTCTTATCCTTGGCGTAGAGCCTTCTTCTTTTACTCAACAAGTCCTCCGAATAAAAATCCTTGTTTTCAAACTCCCGATTTATTAATTACCCATGTACATATGTCTTTGTCTCGTTCTGATATCTTCCCGATCTCGTACGCAATACGATAACTCATTTTAATTTATTCCATATCAATCCACATATCGATCTACCCTCTAATCACATGTAATTAGCTATAGATAACCCATAATCATTTGGTCATCAAAGTCATTTAATGCTCAATCCTCAAATTCTAAGCACAAGATTCTAATCCTCAATCCATAGCCACAACAATATATGATCTCATTTCTCCATCTTAGATACCCTATCATCAAGTCATACTATCAATGCAATCGTTCTTAATGGTTTCCAAGTCTGCTACAGTCAGTCACCTATACTTGTCCCATAAGCTTAATCTAACCAATCCCTAGGAAAAGTACTTATCACAAACACACAATACATTTATAGTTATACTACAGGATCAGTCAACAAGGTTTGGCTATTTCGGTCATCTATCAAATAGAAGATTACAAAGCCTAAAACTGGGTCAAGCAATCCATAACAGTGTCCAAACAAGTTTAAAGGGTCAAGCAAGACAGAAAAGTTTATTGGAATATCTCCAAGAATGGTACAAAGACAACGAGATGTATAACGGAAAGGACTACCAAAGAGGTTAACGAAGAAGAGTTTAGTCAAGTCATAGGAAAGATGGAACACAAAAATAATTATGTCCAAAAAGATAACATGAAAACAATCCTATTGGAGAGTCCTAGAGAACCTGTAATCCTAGTCGTAGATGTAGATAGAACAGAGTTAATCAAGACGGGGAAAAATGATAATAATAAGAATTTATTCTTGCTCAATCGATCATAACGAAGTGAACCAAGCTGAGATATGATCTGATAACCATATACGTCTTCCTGAAATCATGTTGCCAGAATTTTCGCCACACCAGTAAGCTTATATGCAATAAACGAGGGAGTCCATAACTAAGGTATACTCCCTAAAATCATATTATCTAGAATCCTCGCCACGCCAACCGGTATGGCTGCGAGAAAATCTAAATTCTATGAATAGGATAATATATCCGAAATCAGGCTCTATATTTTTGTCATACCAGCTAATATGGCTGCGATAAATTCTAAACTCCATAACTAAAGCAGACATTTACCCTATCAGGATATATAACATAGTTTATGATAGAAGGACTTTGTTGAACCTGAATCAAAAAGATTGTAAGAAGAAACAGAAGAGATGATTACAAGAGTAGCAGATTGAGTATTGTAGCCAGAGCAGCTGCATGTTATAGTTTGACCTACTGGATGATTTTAATTTCGAGGACGAAATTTTTGTAAGGTGGGTAGGATGTAAGCCCCCTGAATTTCAGGGTTTATTTTTGATTTTCTTCATGAATTATTTTTCGATAAATATTATTATTTAAATTGTTTAGATCATTTATGTGCTTTCCCGTAACTTTGACTTCTGGAGCGTCAGGGATGCCAATCTCTGGAAACTCTCTTCACGAGTTTTGAAGTAGACAAGATTATCTTCCTGTTGATATATCCTGTCCCACTTGAACTTTTTCCCTTGTGCTCTTTTTGTATCGCGCAAGTTCGGGTCAACTTAGACCAATTAATCGTTGAATATTATTCCCACTTTTATTTTTGATCTTCGTTTGCACGTTACCGTTGCTTTTAATTTAGGAGCACCAGACCAGTCGTTTTCTCAGAACCAACTTCTCATGAATGATCTACTCGAGACGCTCTTCACCCATGACCTTCGTGTCCCACTCAGACACTCCATTTTGTGCTCCATTTTCTTCGCACAACTTCCGGGTCAATTTAGGCCGATTTATTTTCGACCGTAAAACCTGATTTATTTTCCAATTTAATTTCGGGACCCGACATCGATCCAACCTAGTCAACCCGAAGTATGGACGTGGCCCACATGAAGCCTACTACCCACATGACGCTTGTGTCCCATTTATTGGAGTCCCCGCATATTATTTATTCACCCATGTTCATAAATACGTATTTAATTCAATTATTGCACTCTGTTCGATTTCGACCCGACCCGGTTCGACCGAACCCCAACCCAAGCTCCACGTTGCTCTTTCATGACTGCCCGAGTACCCCACATAATTTCCCTATTTTTCCTAAATTTAAATATCTATTTATTCTCTCCCATTCTATAATATCTCATTTAAATATCCCTTATATATATATATACATATATATATATATAAATAAATATCTCACTCTCTCTCCTATAACCAACACACCCCCCCCCCCCCCTCACCTCACTCCCTTCACAGCTCACTCCCCCTCCCCAACCGACCTCTCTCTCTCACTCTCTCTAAAATATCTCTTTCCCTCTCTCTCTATATATATAATATATACACACCCATATATATATATTATATATATATACCTATTTAATTCTCTCTCCCTCTCTCTCTCTTTACACATACACAAACCCCCCCCCCCCAAAAGCTTCAGCCGACTTCTTCACCCCTCCCTCTCTCTCTCTTCAAATATCTTTCTCTCATTCTCTCTCTCTCACTCTTTTTATTTATATATACACACACCCATGCACACAACTCTCTCTCTCTCTTTATATTTCACAAACACAACACACACTCCACCCCACCCATGCCGAGAACAGCCCCCCCCCCGGCCGAGCCTTCCACCGAGCTCCTCCCCTCTCCTCCATCTTCTTCTCCTCCTCCCCTCCTTCATTATATACACCACCATCACCATTACCATAGCTCTTACCATGCACCCCCGCCACCTTCGCACCACCGACGACCCATGTCGCGGCCACCCCCGCCGCCGTGCCCTGGCCAGGCCGCACGCCGTTGCGACAGCAGCAGCAAGCGCGAGCGCTGGCAGCAGCAGCGTGCGCACAGCCGCGCGCGTGCGCCGCCGGCCGTGCGCCACCGCGGCCGCCACCGGCCACCGTCGACCACCCCCGCGTGGCCCCCTCGCCTGGGCGCACCCCCTGGTAGCCCCACATGGCGGCCACCGTCCACCAGGACGCGCCGTCGAGGCGATTCGCGCATTTTTCCCGAAGTTCCGTCGTGACGCGCGCGTCGAAAGTTCAGATTTCAAGCCCCGTCGCAGCAACTTCGCGCTGTATTTCTGGTCAATCCGACCGTTGGATCGGCGATTTCTTCGCTCCGTCGCAATCTCGGTATATCCATCTTCACTCCCCTCAATTTTCGTCCGTTAATTATGTCGTTTGATACCTCAAAACTGGCCACCAAGTTGACGTTTTAAATTGAACTGTTTTTGGACAGTTTCGTGGAGCCGACTTCGTCAGCTCGTAACTTCGCCGTCGCAGCTCCGTTTTGCGTACCGTCAGTTCCGGTGCACAGCTGGTATAACCATCTTCCTATCTCCTTTAGATTTCGTTTCATTTTAAGCACGTTTGGTTGGTCGAATTCGACGCCAAAGTTGGCCGTCCGAATTCTTTAAATTGCACTTGTAAAATTCCATTTTTGAACCCGGGACCCCGGATTCAATTTCTGACACCACCAGTAGACTCGTGGCGTCGTTCTGGCTTGTTTTCATATAAAGTTTGCTTAATTTGGAGAACGTGGGCCCTGGCACGCATTTCGGTGCAAAGCGGGTCCCACTTTTTGAGTCAACGGGTCACTTTGAGTTCGGCTCATCGAAATCCAATTCCGGATATACCGTTGAGTTCGTATCGTCATTCTGGACTCGTTGACATATAATTTGCTGGGTTTTGAAGACATTTGCTCCGGCACGCATTTCCGTGCAAACCGGATACCAAGTGTCGCGTCAACGTATCATTTTGAGATCGGCACATCGGAATTCCATTTTGGACATACCGTTGGGTTCGTATCATCATTCTGGATTCGTGGACATATAATTTGCTAGGTTTTGTAGACTTCTTTCCCGACACGCTTTTCGGTGCAAAGTGTGTCCAACGGCGGACATCATTTTGACCCAAAATTACCGTTTTGCCCCTGTGTCCAAATTGGACTTTTGGACAGGCTATCCTAGCTGATTTGACCATTCTGGACACGTTGGTGATATTTATTTTCTCGTCCGGCAACATCTGTAGATTTTGATTATGTATTATCCTTAATTTATAATTAATTATTTTTCTAGATATTGTTACTTTCTGGTTTTGAATTTTTATATATATTTTAATTACTGTAAAAATCTTGGAAAAATGGTATTTAAATATTATGTTAATTTAGCTAATTTAATGTAATTTTTCTAGCATTTATTAAGTGCTTTTGGTATTTTATAAAAATAGGAAAACAGAACTCATTTTTAGTATATTTATGTTCGCTGATTTTTAATAAATATTTATGAAGGTTTATAAATTCCAGAAAAATTAGTATAAATTTCTATAATTAACAAGGATTATTTTGGTACTTTATTTTATATATAATTTAGCTTTTTGTCTATCTCTAATATTGTTGGAACTTAGTGTACCGTTTGATTTAATTATTGAGTAATTACAACTTGCAAGTTTTGCGTTGATTTGAGTTGTTATAGTATTGGACCTCACCCCGCACTAGTGTAAAGACCCTAGAGAGTTAGTTTGAGTATGTGGCACTTCACATTAGACTTTTATGCTAGGTCCCCACTTGGCTAGTATCCAGTTAGGAGTCGTGTCACACCACTAGTGATATCTTGAACATAGCTTAGAACTGAGTTGTATATCATTATTGACAGGATACCGGACATCTATATCTTCGTACTAGTATTCTTGCTTTGCTCGAGGCAAGTACATCTACACACTCATTTACTGTCTTTTAATGCTAGAACATGTATTAACCCTGTTAAAATACTGCTTTCTGAATAACTGCAAGTTAAATCTTCACATGTTACATTAAATTGGTCCCTACCATGCTTAGGACAGTTATCATATCTTCTTATGTTCCTTACTGGTTCTCAGTACATGTTTTACTATACTTTTGTACTACTCGGAGTATTCACATGTTTCATCTGTTCCCAGTACCGGCTATGCTTATATTACTCCCAGTGTCTCTCACATGTTTTTACTGTTCTCGTATCTCTCACATGATAGAAAATGGGTTATGGGGAAACTGATAGTATTGTACGTGATCACGACCCCCCTACAGTAGCGAGCTCGGTCGCATTCTATATGCATTGCCTTGCCGCAGGCCATTACCCCGCATGTCTGTACGGATGTACATTTATGCTTGTTAACTTGTACGTATGTACATTTCATTATGTGCCCTCCAGCACATTGTACATCTATTGACCGATCACGTACTTGCTACAGTTTTAAACATTACATATACATCTGTCTCTATGACATATGTATCCTTGCCATGATAGATTATGATATGACATGATGGATTATGATCTGACATGAGATAGATCTGTGATATGACATGATTGTGATGCGACATGAGATAGATGCCATGTTCCCTATGTTACTATGATACTTGATCCCAGTTGTACCATGAGGCCATGTTTCTAGTATTTCCTGTTTTATAGACTTATCACACCATGTTTCTCGTTGTACATCTCTTTCATTATATGTTCAGTACTTTAGTTGTAGAGGTTGTACTTGCTCCCGTCCTGACAGGATAACGTTGTAGGTATACTTTCTGAGGAGGAAATGCTATGTGTTACATATTATGGTACGGATTTGGAGGACCTGGCCTTGCTCCAGTAGAGACCCCAACGGGAAACCTTGCTTAGTTATCTTTCATGGGTTTAGTAGACTGAGACTTTGGTATGTTCTTTTATTTGGATACTGGACTTTGTCTCCAGTTAGTTACTTTGGTTATGTATTATTAAGTCTGTGCTTATGTTACCTTCGCTTATAGATGCTGTGTTGTGATGAACATTTAAATGTGATTTTAGAACTGTTAGTAGCTTAGATCATTTATTGTCTATTCTTAGAACAGCTTACTGCGCTTTAACCAAGCGTAGGCTGGACATGGCTCGGCCCGGCCCAACAATTTGGATAACGGGTCGTGACATGTTTTTTTGGTGGCCCATTCTTCCATACTAACATGAACATTTATGTATTCCCTAAAATATAGGTCATTCTCCGGGTATGTCTATAAGCAAACGATGCTTAATCATCAATCATATTTCCAACCTCAATTGTAAATACTGGATTTCCTTATCGTATCCTAAGTATCCATATTCTATCAATCCACAGTTCCTTAGCATCATTTGTCGTCAATCCTTTCCTACAGCTTCTCCTTGAGATCATACTTTCAATTCTTATCCTTGGCGTAGAGCCTTCTTCTTTTACTCAACAAGTCCTCCGAATAAAAATCCTTGTTTTCAAACTCCCGATTTATTAATTACCCATGTACATATGTCTTTGTCTCGTTCTGATATCTTCCCGATCTCGTACGCAATACGATAACTCATTTTAATTTATTCCATATCAATCCACATATCGATCTACCCTCTAATCACATGTAATTAGCTATAGATAACCCATAATCATTTGGTCATCAAAGTCATTTAATGCTCAATCCTCAAATTCTAAGCACAAGATTCTAATCCTCAATCCATAGCCACAACAATATATGATCTCATTTCTCCATCTTAGATACCCTATCATCAAGTCATACTATCAATGCAATCGTTCTTAATGGTTTCCAAGTCTGCTACAGTCAGTCACCTATACTTGTCCCATAAGCTTAATCTAACCAATCCCTAGGAAAAGTACTTATCACAAACACACAATACATTTATAGTTATACTACAGGATCAGTCAACAAGGTTTGGCTATTTCGGTCATCTATCAAATAGAAGATTACAAAGCCTAAAACTGGGTCAAGCAATCCATAACAGTGTCCAAACAAGTTTAAAGGGTCAAGCAAGACAGAAAAGTTTATTGGAATATCTCCAAGAATGGTACAAAGACAACGAGATGTATAACGGAAAGGACTACCAAAGAGGTTAACGAAGAAGAGTTTAGTCAAGTCATAGGAAAGATGGAACACAAAAATAATTATGTCCAAAAAGATAACATGAAAACAATCCTATTGGAGAGTCCTAGAGAACCTGTAATCCTAGTCGTAGATGTAGATAGAACAGAGTTAATCAAGACGGGGAAAAATGATAATAATAAGAATTTATTCTTGCTCAATCGATCATAACGAAGTGAACCAAGCTGAGATATGATCTGATAACCATATACGTCTTCCTGAAATCATGTTGCCAGAATTTTCGCCACACCAGTAAGCTTATATGCAATAAACGAGGGAGTCCATAACTAAGGTATACTCCCTAAAATCATATTATCTAGAATCCTCGCCACGCCAACCGGTATGGCTGCGAGAAAATCTAAATTCTATGAATAGGATAATATATCCGAAATCAGGCTCTATATTTTTGTCATACCAGCTAATATGGCTGCGATAAATTCTAAACTCCATAACTAAAGCAGACATTTACCCTATCAGGATATATAACATAGTTTATGATAGAAGGACTTTGTTGAACCTGAATCAAAAAGATTGTAAGAAGAAACAGAAGAGATGATTACAAGAGTAGCAGATTGAGTATTGTAGCCAGAGCAGCTGCATGTTATAGTTTGACCTACTGGATGATTTTAATTTCGAGGACGAAATTTTTGTAAGGTGGGTAGGATGTAAGCCCCCTGAATTTCAGGGTTTATTTTTGATTTTCTTCATGAATTATTTTTCGATAAATATTATTATTTAAATTGTTTAGATCATTTATGTGCTTTCCCGTAACTTTGACTTCTGGAGCGTCAGGGATGCCAATCTCTGGAAACTCTCTTCACGAGTTTTGAAGTAGACAAGATTATCTTCCTGTTGATATATCCTGTCCCACTTGAACTTTTTCCCTTGTGCTCTTTTTGTATCGCGCAAGTTCGGGTCAACTTAGACCAATTAATCGTTGAATATTATTCCCACTTTTATTTTTGATCTTCGTTTGCACGTTACCGTTGCTTTTAATTTAGGAGCACCAGACCAGTCGTTTTCTCAGAACCAACTTCTCATGAATGATCTACTCGAGACGCTCTTCACCCATGACCTTCGTGTCCCACTCAGACACTCCATTTTGTGCTCCATTTTCTTCGCACAACTTCCGGGTCAATTTAGGCCGATTTATTTTCGACCGTAAAACCTGATTTATTTTCCAATTTAATTTCGGGACCCGACATCGATCCAACCTAGTCAACCCGAAGTATGGACGTGGCCCACATGAAGCCTACTACCCACATGACGCTTGTGTCCCATTTATTGGAGTCCCCGCATATTATTTATTCACCCATGTTCATAAATACGTATTTAATTCAATTATTGCACTCTGTTCGATTTCGACCCGACCCGGTTCGACCGAACCCCAACCCAAGCTCCACGTTGCTCTTTCATGACTGCCCGAGTACCCCACATAATTTCCCTATTTTTCCTAAATTTAAATATCTATTTATTCTCTCCCATTCTATAATATCTCATTTAAATATCCCTTATATATATATACATATATATATATATAAATAAATATCTCACTCTCTCTCCTATAACCAACACACCCCCCCCCCCCTCACCTCACTCCCTTCACAGCTCACTCCCCCTCCCCAACCGACCTCTCTCTCTCACTCTCTCTAAAATATCTCTTTCCCTCTCTCTCTATATATATAATATATACACACCCATATATATATTATATATATATACCTATTTAATTCTCTCTCCCTCTCTCTCTCTTTACACATACACAAACCCCCCCCCCCCAAAAGCTTCAGCCGACTTCTTCACCCCTCCCTCTCTCTCTCTTCAAATATCTTTCTCTCATTCTCTCTCTCTCACTCTTTTTATTTATATATACACACACCCATGCACACAACTCTCTCTCTCTCTTTATATTTCACAAACACAACACACACTCCACCCCACCCATGCCGAGAACAGCCCCCCCCCCCGGCCGAGCCTTCCACCGAGCTCCTCCCCTCTCCTCCATCTTCTTCTCCTCCTCCCCTCCTTCATTATATACACCACCATCACCATTACCATAGCTCTTACCATGCACCCCCGCCACCTTCGCACCACCGACGACCCATGTCGCGGCCACCCCCGCCGCCGTGCCCTGGCCAGGCCGCACGCCGTTGCGACAGCAGCAGCAAGCGCGAGCGCTGGCAGCAGCAGCGTGCGCACAGCCGCGCGCGTGCGCCGCCGGCCGTGCGCCACCGCGGCCGCCACCGGCCACCGTCGACCACCCCCGCGTGGCCCCCTCGCCTGGGCGCACCCCCTGGTAGCCCCACATGGCGGCCACCGTCCACCAGGACGCGCCGTCGAGGCGATTCGCGCATTTTTCCCGAAGTTCCGTCGTGACGCGCGCGTCGAAAGTTCAGATTTCAAGCCCCGTCGCAGCAACTTCGCGCTGTATTTCTGGTCAATCCGACCGTTGGATCGGCGATTTCTTCACTCCGTCGCAATCTCGGTATATCCATCTTCACTCCCCTCAATTTTCGTCCGTTAATTATGTCGTTTGATACCTCAAAACTGGCCACCAAGTTGACGTTTTAAATTGAACTGTTTTTGGACAGTTTCGTGGAGCCGACTTCGTCAGCTCGTAACTTCGCCGTCGCAGCTCCGTTTTGCGTACCGTCAGTTCCGGTGCACAGCTGGTATAACCATCTTCCTATCTCCTTTAGATTTCGTTTCATTTTAAGCACGTTTGGTTGGTCGAATTCGACGCCAAAGTTGGCCGTCCGAATTCTTTAAATTGCACTTGTAAAATTCCATTTTTGAACCCGGGACCCCGGATTCAATTTCTGACACCACCAGTAGACTCGTGGCGTCGTTCTGGCTTGTTTTCATATAAAGTTTGCTTAATTTGGAGAACGTGGGCCCTGGCACGCATTTCGGTGCAAAGCGGGTCCCACTTTTTGAGTCAACGGGTCACTTTGAGTTCGGCTCATCGAAATCCAATTCCGGATATACCGTTGAGTTCGTATCGTCATTCTGGACTCGTTGACATATAATTTGCTGGGTTTTGAAGACATTTGCTCCGGCACGCATTTCCGTGCAAACCGGATACCAAGTGTCGCGTCAACGTATCATTTTGAGATCGGCACATCGGAATTCCATTTTGGACATACCGTTGGGTTCGTATCATCATTCTGGATTCGTGGACATATAATTTGCTAGGTTTTGTAGACTTCTTTCCCGACACGCTTTTCGGTGCAAAGTGTGTCCAACGGCGGACATCATTTTGACCCAAAATTACCGTTTTGCCCCTGTGTCCAAATTGGACTTTTGGACAGGCTATCCTAGCTGATTTGACCATTCTGGACACGTTGGTGATATTTATTTTCTCGTCCGGCAACATCTGTAGATTTTGATTATGTATTATCCTTAATTTATAATTAATTATTTTTCTAGATATTGTTACTTTCTGGTTTTGAATTTTTATATATATTTTAATTACTGTAAAAATCTTGGAAAAATGGTATTTAAATATTATGTTAATTTAGCTAATTTAATGTAATTTTTCTAGCATTTATTAAGTGCTTTTGGTATTTTATAAAAATAGGAAAACAGAACTCATTTTTAGTATATTTATGTTCGCTGATTTTTAATAAATATTTATGAAGGTTTATAAATTCCAGAAAAATTAGTATAAATTTCTATAATTAACAAGGATTATTTTGGTACTTTATTTTATATATAATTTAGCTTTTTGTCTATCTCTAATATTGTTGGAACTTAGTGTACCGTTTGATTTAATTATTGAGTAATTACAACTTGCAAGTTTTGCGTTGATTTGAGTTGTTATAGTATTGGACCTCACCCCGCACTAGTGTAAAGACCCTAGAGAGTTAGTTTGAGTATGTGGCACTTCACATTAGACTTTTATGCTAGGTCCCCACTTGGCTAGTATCCAGTTAGGAGTCGTGTCACACCACTAGTGATATCTTGAACATAGCTTAGAACTGAGTTGTATATCATTATTGACAGGATACCGGACATCTATATCTTCGTACTAGTATTCTTGCTTTGCTCGAGGCAAGTACATCTACACACTCATTTACTGTCTTTTAATGCTAGAACATGTATTAACCCTGTTAAAATACTGCTTTCTGAATAACTGCAAGTTAAATCTTCACATGTTACATTAAATTGGTCCCTACCATGCTTAGGACAGTTATCATATCTTCTTATGTTCCTTACTGGTTCTCAGTACATGTTTTACTATACTTTTGTACTACTCGGAGTATTCACATGTTTCATCTGTTCCCAGTACCGGCTATGCTTATATTACTCCCAGTGTCTCTCACATGTTTTTACTGTTCTCGTATCTCTCACATGATAGAAAATGGGTTATGGGGAAACTGATAGTATTGTACGTGATCACGACCCCCCTACAGTAGCGAGCTCGGTCGCATTCTATATGCATTGCCTTGCCGCAGGCCATTACCCCGCATGTCTGTACGGATGTACATTTATGCTTGTTAACTTGTACGTATGTACATTTCATTATGTGCCCTCCAGCACATTGTACATCTATTGACCGATCACGTACTTGCTACAGTTTTAAACATTACATATACATCTGTCTCTATGACATATGTATCCTTGCCATGATAGATTATGATATGACATGATGGATTATGATCTGACATGAGATAGATCTGTGATATGACATGATTGTGATGCGACATGAGATAGATGCCATGTTCCCTATGTTACTATGATACTTGATCCCAGTTGTACCATGAGGCCATGTTTCTAGTATTTTCTGTTTTATAGACTTATCACACCATGTTTCTCGTTGTACATCTCTTTCATTATATGTTCAGTACTTTAGTTGTAGAGGTTGTACTTGCTCCCGTCCTGACAGGATAACGTTGTAGGTATACTTTCTGAGGAGGAAATGCTATGTGTTACATATTATGGTACGGATTTGGAGGACCTGGCCTTGCTCCAGTAGAGACCCCAACGGGAAACCTTGCTTAGTTATCTTTCATGGGTTTAGTAGACTGAGACTTTGGTATGTTCTTTTATTTGGATACTGGACTTTGTCTCCAGTTAGTTACTTTGGTTATGTATTATTAAGTCTGTGCTTATGTTACCTTCGCTTATAGATGCTGTGTTGTGATGAACATTTAAATGTGATTTTAGAACTGTTAGTAGCTTAGATCATTTATTGTCTATTCTTAGAACAGCTTACTGCGCTTTAACCAAGCGTAGGCTGGACATGGCTCGGCCCGGCCCAACAATTTGGATAACGGGTCGTGACAATACTAATAACATTATTGGTAATAATAAAGATAATAATAATAATAACTTTTTACTAAATATATACTCTTCCTCCCATACCATATGTCTACAGAGAAAGAGAGAGAGAGGAAATAATTTAGAGAGGGAAAGAGGGATGAGTGAGAGAGATCGGAAGGAGGAGATGGGGAAGGAAGCAGGAGAGAGTCTCACCGGAGCGGCTCCGGAGTGGCGACGGCGCGCTGAAGGGGCGGTCAGCGCCGGGTTCGGGCGGCGCGCTGGGCGGAGATGCGGCGGTGGATCGGCGCACAGGGTGGCGCTGCGCCCAGCTGGGACGGAGCACGGGGGCGTGCTCGACCGAAAATTGAGGGAAGTCGCGCGTGGTGAGCCGGAGAAGGTGTTGGCGTGGTGCGGCGGCTCGCCGGGAGGGTCGGGAAGCTCCCACTCCGGCGGGTGGAAGGGAAGGCGGGGACCTGCCCGTCGCTGGCGGTGGGAAACCCCGCGGTGGCCGGCAGATGCTGGTGGAGCCGCGCGGCGGCTACGTCCTGGTGCGGCGCAGCGGCGGAGGGTTTGGCTACGGCTAGCGCCGGCGGGCGGGCGCGGAGGTGAGTTTAGGTTTAGGGTTTATTTCCCTCTTTTTCTGTGGCGTTGCTACTGGTGTGGTGGTCGGTCATATGGCCGGAGGACGGTTGGTCGGGTGAGGCGACAGTGGTGGTGGCACGGTTGTTTTGGTGGAAAGTTGGAGTCTGGTGGGTTTGGAGACGGGGTGGAGGCACTGATGGTGATGGAGGATGGTGTCGTTCTGTGGTGGCGGACGGGGGTGACGGGGGTGAACCGGGACAGGGCTTAGGGTTAGGGATTTGTTAGTGTCGGGGTGTGTCCGACCCGGAAGATGAATTTGTATGTGTAAAAAAAAGTTGAATAAGACTTTGGATGTACACAGACACGATGTACGGACTTGGTGGGAAAATTTTGTTGTGGAATTTGTGAATGGTAGCAATTTATGGAGGAGTACCTGCCTATTTATAGGATGTGGGAATTTTCAGTTGAATAAGGATTAGAATTGATTTAAAACCCCAATAGATAAATACCATATTAATTTAAATAATTTAATTCAATCAAATCCAAATCTCAATCTAGTTTAAATCCAAATAAATCCAATGGACAAATCTTCATCCTTAAATTAACTATTTAAATCAAACCAATAAATCTAACAAAATTTAAAGTTTAATAATTAAACTAAAATATCTTTTTATAATTAATTAAAAATAATTTCGAAAATAAATAAATATTCTTAAATATCTTTTTGAATAATAACATATTAATATTAATAAATTTCGAAAATAGAATTATATATAAATTTAAATTAATGTACCTCATATGCAAAGAATATTTGCATAAAATAGTTTCCTAAATTACCACTATTAAAAAAAATTAAGTAATAAGTTTTGACAACTTTGATAGATACTTTTCACAACTAATTAATAAAATAATTATTATATATATATTATTTTGAAGCCATCACTGATAATAAAATCAAAAACTATTTATCAAAAAAACATATGTACCTCGTCCATATTCGCACTCGACGAGTAAATACGAAAAACGTAAATTCCCGTGCGACGTACAATACGACTATGCGACGTATAAATACAAAAAAAATCAGTACTAAAAATATAGTAGAAATTTAGGGGTTTTACATCCTACCCAACTTACAAAAATTTCGTCCTCGAAATTAAAAATAAGTAGGAGGGTTTGAGAAGGTACAAGGGTATATCGATGAGGAACAATCAAATCACGACGTTCACAACATGCATTAGAAAATCGTGATTTCGATAACTACGAAAATGAATCACGAATTTAATTTAGTGAGTAATTGATGGTCGCGTGTTAACGCTAGAAGAGACGAAGATTAATGATCAATAAGGAGTGGTAATTTGATTTGAGATTAAGGATAGGTGGTTTTCTAGGGAGAAGATACTCGTCTAGGTTTAGAAGTACGGTTAAGAGAAAGGATTCTAATCATTCCTAAGTTTTAAACAATTTAGAAAGTCATGATAATAGATTGAGAGTTGAAGGAAATGGCCTGTAACTTGAGGCGAGATTGAAGTCACCTGGGTTGGTCTATGGCTAACTATCTTGGCAATAGATGGAGGGGCAATTAAGGTGATACTTTGGGTCCATCTATTAAGCACGAGTCTTCGTCTAAATAAATGGAAGACGAAAACCAATAGGAGTCCAAAGAAGTTGTTTTCAAATACCAATATGTGGTTCGAAGGCGAGTGAGTAATTCAAAAAAAAAATTGTCAAGACTGTCGCGGATGGGACTCTTAGAGGACAAGTTTAGCTATGTCCCCATCCACGTAGAACGATAAGTAAAAGCGAATCAAAGTGCACTTGGTTGATCAGACCATCATGCACCGGTTCTAATTAGACAATATGCTAGTGAGCGCTCAATAGCATATGCCATGAACAAGCTTGATAAAGAATTGAGCTTGCAAAAACTAGGCTACATTAACATAATTAGTCTAGATAATAAAAATATAGGCACGTGAGATTAAGATTGAAAATAGAGTAGAATTTGTTCAAACTCCTTAAGAATCTAAGTCATGTTTGGTGCCTATACAGTCGACCTATTGTCCACTTGCTTAAGACTTGGTTAAGGTCGCCATGAAGGTTAGGTCGTAAGGCATTCTATCCAACTTACAAAGGTTAAACTAGTAGGGTGGTGAAGCAATGGGTCATGTCCACCTAGTATGGGCTTCCTTATTAATCTCAATCAAGCACGAAAGAAGGGCACGAATCATGATAGAAGGAATCAAGCAAGATGCAACTCGAGGAGTCAAGCGAGAAGGCGGTCAAGTATGTGGATGAGATCCTAGACTCTAATCCTATACGCATGTCACGCCCCAGAACCAGAATACTGGAGAGCGGGAGAAAGGGGATGAGGCTTTAAATGAAGGAGTGGTGGTAGGTGGGGAGTTGGGTTCATGTTGAACCATCCAAGGCCGGAATATAAACCAACTCGGGCCGAACCCAAAAGCAAAGCAGAAAGTAAAATGCTGAAAGTAAAATGCAGAAAAATAATTAGCAGGAAATTAAAGGAATTTAAATACAGAACAATACATGATAAATATTAAATAAATACATTTCAGCAGTACATGTATTTAGAATACGTATTTAGGGAACGGAAAGTGACAACGCAGGCTTGCTTGGTACGGTAAAGTAACCAAATAATTTATCTTGACCTGCATGGGCCACCACAAAAACATGTAACGCCCCAGTCCCAAAATACGTAGGATTAGGAACGTAGATGTAAACCCCCAATATTTTTTTAATTATTTTAGTGTTTTAAAAATTATTATTTTACTATATTATTTAGAATTAAAGAGGAAGTTGGTATATATGTATGTACTTATATATATATATATATATATATATATATATATATATATATATATATATATATATATATATATATATATATATATATAATTGTATGCATGATATTTTAAGTGCTACTAAATATAGTCTACAATTATTATAAAAGATTTTTATTACTTATTTATAATTTATAGGATGTTTGTGATTTGTATATATATATATATATATATATATATATATATATATATATATATATATATAAATGTTTAGAAAAAAAAAAGAGCCGGCCCACACCCCAGCAAAGGGGCGGGCCAGCTGAGTTTAGTAGCCTAATGTGCATTAGAGCACTTATGCTTTAAGAAAGAAAAGAAAAAAAAAAAAGAAAAGAAAAAAAAAAGAAAATAAATAAATAAATAATAAATAACAACCCACTCACATAAAGTGGGCGGGCCCCACACCCCAAAATTTTTGCTTGCTGCGTGCAGCAGCAAGCTCACGCCTAACCCACAACCCGTGGGATGGTGGGAGGTATTAATTCAAAACCTATTAGTATTAGGTTTTGTTAGAAGTTGTTATAAATACATATCTTTCCACAAACCTCAAAATCCTAGACTTCCAAAACGAAAGTTGCGGCTGATCATACCCCTTTCGCCTATGAGTTTGTTTCACCATCGACGGAGCTTTGTGCACGACAAACGGAGCATCAAAAGTCAGCCTATCGTCACCCACGGAGCAGTTTTCCCACTCAAGGTACCTTACTTCCCTACGACGTAACTTTTTACTCGTAGCACCGATTTTCGATCCGTAAGATTTTCTGGAAAGTAGACTTGACCCTCTTCGAGATCCTCCAGGTGGATTTCGAAACAACCCATTGACTTGCTCGAAAAATCGAGACAAAGTTGAAGAAAAATCTGTTTTCTGTAATACTAAAAACTGTTTAAAAACGACAACTTGTCGGCCACTTTTCTCGCTATCCATTAAACTTTCATAGAAACTAATTAAAGGCAGTCAAAGACAACACAATCGAGATTGTAATGCACCTTCTGGATTTACTTTTCATCTAGTATGTAGAAAGTTACACGTTGTTAAAGTTTCACAAAAAAATGTAAATTCTGTTTTCAAAAAGTGGAAAAACACCCGATACGGCGTGCGCCCCGACAAACCGGGCGACGTGGTCGCGCACTATACACATCGAAAGGCGCGTATGGATATTGTCAACGAGTGGACACTGACGGAACCCGATTTCGTTGCATGTGCGCGACGAAATCAGTACGTATCCGTCGAGATACCCCGTATCGACCCTTTGCAAATTAAGTCACAACTTTGTGCACACTCATCAAATCGCAACGAAACTTGCACCATTGGACTCAAAATATTTTTCTGGTCCTGTGAGCCAAGTTTGGTCCGATTCTGAGACAGTTGATCGGGACACTATTTTGGCGGGCCCACAATCCCACTCAACGGACGATTTTGTGCACGGCCCAACGGAATCCAAAATTGGACATACCATTGGGTTCGTCTCAGCAAAATAAATCCGTAAATATATAGTTTGACGACTTTAGAGACCGTAGGTTCTGGCACGCTTTTCGGTGCAAAGCGGGTCCAACGGCGGACATCATTTTGATCCGAAGTTATGATTTTGCCCATGTACCAGAATTTAACTTTTGGACAGGCATTTTCGAGGTATATCTTTTATTCCAAACTCGTTCCTGATGTTTGTTGCAGCATCCGGAGTCATCTGCGGGATTTGGCTTTCTCTGGCTCCGTTTATTTGTCGGTTCGAGCTACTGGATCTTTGCTTTGCACATAACATCAGGCAAGATACCTTGTCATCTTGTACTTATATTTGATTCATGATATTCTATATGTTGCTAGTGTTTTACATTAGTAAGAGTGTGTCCAAGTATGACTTGGGTGCCATCGATATGTATATCGATGTTTGTGTGTGTGCGTGTGTGTGTGGACCATATGTGGTAGCTGACTTTTCCGATGTATTGAAGTTATACTCCATAACTTCTTTAACCTGTTGACACGTCTCATACACGACACAAGAAGTGAGGATCATGGAGTTGGCACGAACCTACGTATTCGACTTGCTATCGATACGGGCGGTTCGTGTGTCGGTTCATTTATGGATTAGCGAAGTCTAGATAGCGACTTGCATAGAGATATGGATCGCCAAGTCATGGATATGACTTGTGTGATACATGGGCGGAGAAAACTACTGGGACGTATGAGCTAGTCCACAGCCTTCTAGTTGCCCGGTTATGGGTTCATGGTTTCCCTGTTATGGGTGTATCGCTAGAGGATATATCCATTGCACGGCCCTGACCACGCGTCAGATACAGTCAGGAGGTATGCTAGCGATGCAAAGTATGGACTAGGGGATATATCCATTGTACGGCCCTGACCACGCGTCAGATACGATCAGAGACGTATACTAGTTCATGCGAAAGCCTTTAGTGGATGCTATGCTTTATTCCTACCCACTTATACGTTCCAGTATAGTTTTCGACTTGCATTACACCTAGATGGTTAGAGCATGTGATCTTTCCTTTGTCATGTTTCATTTACAGTTTATTATGGTATTGTTTTTACGTATCTTGTTACGTCCCTCTTAGGACCTGGTGATCTCTCCAGGTGTGTGCTTTCATGATTTTCTGCAGGTGTTCTAGCCAAGGCCGTGATCTTCTCCATTTCTCGAAGATGATTGCTCTTGGTTCGTTTTGTCATTTTGTCGATAGCTTTCTTGTACATTTATTTCATTATGATAGTTGGTAGTGGACTTTGTCTCCGTCCAACGATTGTACCATAACTATTCAAGTTGATTCTATCTTTATTCTTTATATATTTATGGATGAGATTTAGCATGTCTTGGTTCTCTACATTTTACAGCTTATGTATTTATATGAGAATTCCATACATTTGAGTATTTTTCGTATATCTACAGCTGGCATGTTTGCGTACTTAGTCCTATATGATTTTGGGACTGGGGCGTTACAGTAGACATACCAGCTGTATTCATTCGAAGTACAAGGGCCTCGTATGGATACATAAGCTGTAAATGCAGTAAAACCAAGGCTAACTAATCTCATCCACAGAATGAAAGAATAAAAGATGTCATATAATCAACTATGAATTGTCATTGGTACATGTAGTTGGGCGGAGACAAATCCACTACCAACTATGAAAAGAAATACATAATAAAAGAAGAGTTTGGCGAGCGGAGCGAAGACGATCAGAGTGCAATCACCCTCGAAGAAATGAAAATAGTCACGGCTAGAACTAGAGCACCTGCGAAAGACAAGAGCACACACCTGGCGAGATAATCAGGTCCTTAGAGGGACGTAACAAGACACATAATATCGTGCCAATAACTGAATAAATAAAGCTCAACAGAAAAGTATATGTCTAAACAGAAAAAGGTCTTTAACCATTCTATGTGTAAATGCATTTTGAAGACAACGTTCCACACAAGGGCTCTCGAGACTAGAAACACGGCGCGTTAGCGTTTCAACCAAGGCACTAGTGGCGTCTAGATAAAAGTAAATGCACGGCCCATTAGCACTCGAGTGAGAGCTAAGGGGCATCTAGAGAAAAATAAATGCACGGCCACTAGCTCTTGGGTGAGTCACTAACGGCAGCTAGAGGAAAGTAAATGCACGACACATTTGTGTTTCAACCGAGACACTAGTGGCATCTAGAGAAAAGTAAATGAGTGCACGGCGCACTAGCTCTCGGCTGAGTCACAAATGGCAGCTAGAGAAATATAAATGTGTGAAAGCCCCTGCGCCTAATAACTGTCTTCATCCTCCCCATGCACTACTCGTGCTGAATCCACACCACGATATTTCTAATAACCGCTAAGTCTTCTAGACAACTATATTAGCAGTTATATCCTAACGCTCGTCCTGTACGCACCGATGTACGGTCGGTACGCAAGTCCGAATCTATATGAGACACGTGACATCGTGGTACACAGGTGTCGACCAATCAATGCGGCACAAACAAAGGCGGTCCCTTAACTCTAGGCCAAATACATAAAAAAAACTATAATATAATAATTTGCAACTACATACTGTTTTGAAAGAACAACTTATAAGAAATAAAACATGCATGATATTGAGCAAGAAATTAAACAGTAAAGGCAAGGTGTCTTGCCTGGTATTACGCCTGGTGTGGTGCAATGATCCAACAAGTCATGTTCTGTCCAATAGCCATGGTCGATGCAACATGGTCCGAATTCGCGAGAAAAGATAAATTTTGGTGTTAGTTACGATTAAGATTGACAGACAGTGAGGATGTGCGAAGAAAAGTATTTATACCCCTTTGTAAAATATTCTTACAACTTTGAAAATATCTTTTATTAGCCAAAAAAAATAATTTTTAATAACTACTTGAAAGTAATATATATATATATATATATATATATATATATATATATACCATAATTTTTAGGAAACTACCATAATTTTTAGGAAACTACAATTTTATTATATATCTATATATAAATACTTGAAGGAAAATGGGAAAAATCATTTTTAACCTAAATTATAAGTTCGTAAAAATATAAATTTATTGGTAGAAAAGCTATATTTTATTAGCTAGATAAGTATTCAAAAAATAATACTAGAGTATATTTGGAAAGCTATATTTATGGGCCAACAAGTTTTTAGGTAATTACTTACTTTATATATTTAAAATATAACGACAGAGACTTCAATATAATAATAATAATAATAATAATAATAATAATAATAATAAATATGATGATAACAGTAATAATAATCATAATAATAATACTAATAACATTATTGGTAATAATAAAGATAATAATAATAATAATAACTTTTTACTAAATATATACTCTTCCTCCCATACCATATGTCTACAGAGAAAGAGAGAGAGAGAGATGAAATAATTTAGAGAGGGAAAGAGGGATGAGTGAGAGAGATCGGAAGGAGAAGATGGGGAAGGAAGCGGGAGAGAGTCTCACCGGAGCGGCTCCGGCGTGGCGGCGGCGCGCTGAAGGGGCGGTCAGCGCCGGGTTCTGGCGGCGCGCTGGGCGGAGATGCGGCGGTGGATCGGCGCACAGGGTGGCGCTGCACCCAGGTGGGGCAGAGCACGGGGGCGTGCTCGACCGAAAATCGAGGGAAGTCGTGCGTCGGAGAAGGTGTTGGTGTAACACCCAGTTTTCTAAAATGAGGATAATTTGAAATTTTGTATTTTAATTTATTTAATTATGATATTTAATTAATAAAATGATTTTTGATAATTTTTAATTATTTTTGAACTATTTAAATCATGACTTATAATTTTGGTGTTTGACTAGTGTAACCTTGGAGACTGTTGACCTAGAGCCTAGCCATGTGATTAGGATGTTTGATTAGTACATTTTAGCCTAGAGGATATTTTGGTTATTTTAGGATTTATTTGAATTTTTGGAAATTTTTAGAATTTATTTTGGAATTGTTTGAATGAGGGTTGACTAGGTTGACTTTGACTAGCTTTGACTTTGTGACCTAGCCCTAGTTGAGTTGGACTTGACTAGTTATGAGACC
This sequence comes from Iris pallida, assembly GCA_029216955.1. Classification (NCBI taxonomy): domain Eukaryota; kingdom Viridiplantae; phylum Streptophyta; class Magnoliopsida; order Asparagales; family Iridaceae; genus Iris; species Iris pallida. The sequence continues at coordinate 8,078,764 of JANAVB010033020.1, read as the reverse complement.
CTAGGTTAAGTTAGGTCAACCATACTTTAGTTAGTGAAAACAATTAAGAATATTGAGTTTTGAATAGAAAGATTTGACCACAAGTCATGACTTGTGATTTTTAAGCCATTTGTTTTATGACTAAGCCCAAAGCCCATTAGCCAAGTGCCCAACCCTAACCCTAACATTTTGTCCAGCCACTTAACCCATCCTTGGGATTCCCCCCTTATAAATATTCTCTTAGAATTAGGGCAGCCTCTAAGGAAGAGCAAGCTTTAGGAAGAGGTAATGTCCCTACTTCAAAAATCTCTAAAAAATCCATTTTAGCTCCTTTTTCCCCCAAACAAATTACAATAGGTTTTAATTTTAGTATTCTTGCTGTTGTTACATTTTATTCTCAGATTCAAATCAATTTGGAGGAGTTTGACTCTCAAGAGTAACCTCTCTCTTTAGAGCTTTTTGGAGATTTTGATACATAGAGGTAACTTCCTATTTTTACCATGAAATTCTAGTTTTATTGCATTTCTAGGGAACCCTAGGCCTAACCTAACTGTAGGAATAGGAAACCCTAAAATTTGGGTCTATTTCGTGTCCTATTTGGACACGTATCAGTGTCCCTATGCATGTGTTTGTGAAAATGCCACAAAGGAAGTTTTTGTGTTATTTTTGAAATCTTTTTGAATAGGAAATTAGTATTTGTTGTCGCTTACACGATTCTTCACGACTGAGGGTGTCTCTGTGTCGCATCGTGTCGTATTCGACACGTGCACACGCGTGTGCGTGCGCGCGCGGGACTGTGCGCGTGTCCTGCTGTGCGGGGGCTCCACAGGACACGATACTCGATTACTTGACACGAGATTTGACACAGCCCTTGGGGCACTCACTGACACGCCACGTGTCAAATTTCAGGGGCCCACGTGGTGTGTCGAGGGAGTTATTCACGTTGCACCGGTCGGGGCTGACAGTGCAGTCGGGAATTTATTGGCACTGATACGGGCTTCGTGTCACTCACTGACACGACTTGGACACGGGTTAGCTAGCCTATTGGGTAGCCCTATAGGTGGTCTACCTAGGGTGGTGTGCCCGAGTCCTAGGTTAGACTGTGTCGTGTGCACGACACTCGTGCACACGTGCACGACGTAGTGCACTGAACAGTGCTAGTTTTGCACTGTTTGGACTTTTACTCGATTGGACACGTTTGTGTCCACCTTGGTGGACACAAACATATTGTATTACACGTGTACAATGTGTATTCACATTACCAACCTTCTATTTTGAATTTTAATATGTTTTTATTAGGTTTTCAGCAATTTACCAAATTTCCAATATGGGTATCTTTTTCCTGAAATTCCAGTTTTCAAATACGACAATGGACACCTATTTTAACCTATGCAATGCTGTTAAAATGTTGGTTTAAGTCCCAATATGGGTTCTCCTATATATAATCTAGTTGTGTGTCAGTTTTGGTGTGATTTGGTGATGTGTGGGAATCAATATGTGAATGTCCCCCTTAGCAGTCCCATTCCAGTCCCCAATACCTGTCCTCAAATCAGTCCATGAATGGACAGTTGTAACCCCAAAACTGTCCTGCAGAACAACCCTTCATAAATCAGTCCAGTTGCACATTGGGCAGCCCCTTTCATAGCAGCAAGCTTGACCAAACAAGCCTCCATATCAAGTCCTTAAACCCAGCCTTGATAGCCCCTCCTAACCCCCACATTGCTCCCATTCCTGTCACTTTACCTGTCCTATGTGACAGTCCCCATATCCTCCTAAATCAGTCCCTAACCCTCCACTAGATCAGTCCTTAAGCTCAGCATTAGCAGCCCAAACCAAACCCAAAACAGTCTATACTTCACAGCCTAGGTGCTGTCCAAAACAGGTCCAAACCATGGGCAAACCAACCTATTGGATCCCCCACATTCCAGCCATGTTAACACCCCCACAAACCTGTACAACCAGCCCCCTTAAATCTAATGTTTAGTCCACTATTGGCAGCCCCATATGCATTTGCCCCAAATCAGCCTACATGTATTATGGGTGGCATATATGTAGGTATATATGGACCCATAGCCTATATATTTGTGTCCCATTGCCTGTGTGTGTGTGTGTTAGCTTAGTGTGTGCTTGTGACCTTGTATTTGAGTTTGTGTGTGAGTGAGGATGAGATATATGGATGTGTGTTTAGGAGCTATGGGTATGTGTATGTGAGATATGTGTGTGAGCCTATATATATATGTATATGTGTTATGAGTTTATATATGTATTTATGAGTGAGAGTGATATATGAGTATAGCTAATAACCTATAGGTACTAGCCTATGACTAAACATATAGGAGGGCCTATGTGAGTGTTGTGTGTGAGCTTGTAGTGTGTGAGTTGGGTGAGTTTGTGTGAATGTAGGGTAAATGAGAATGGTATATAAGGTAATGGGTAATGGATAACATGTGTTATAAGATGACTTAGATGACCTAGATACTAGGATTTCTTGGTAGGTAATGTTAATATAGGATGGTATCTAGCTATCCTAGGAAGCCTAGGCCAGTATTCCTAGGTTAGAGTGGTATTGTGCAAGGTATTGGTATTTACCTTGGTAAGGTAATATAGGTAATGCATAGAAATAGGGTATTTGAGTTTGGAGTCTAAGATAGAGTTAGAACTTGGTTCCCTTGGTTGGTAATGATCAAATATAGTGCTCATAGACTAGTTTTGACGTCGGTTGACCATTTTGACCAAAAGTCAACAAAAGTCAACCGAGAGTCAAACTTAGCCTTTAAGCGACCAGATTTGACCAAAACCAAACCAGAGTTGACCAGTTGACTGAAAGTCAACAGTTGGTCAACATGTGACTTGTTTGACCTAGGGTTGACTCTGTGTTGACCAGAGTTGACCAGAGTTGACTTCTTGACCAAAAGTCAACCTTTGACCCCGATTGACCTAGTTTGACTTGGATTGATTCCTGTGACCTTGTTTGACCTTGGTTGTCCTAGTATGACCCAGTTTGGCTCAGTATGACCTAGTACGACCTAGTTTAGCCTGGTGTAACTTAGATTTGACCTAGATTCATTTAGAATGCATTGTAATGCATCTTATTATCATTTTTAGACTCATAGTGACTTGTACTGTTCTATAGGAGACAGACACCACTCCTCGGACAGTATATTCTCTTCAGACACTCAGACTATCAGGCGAGTACATTCTCTGACCGTTTCATACTTGTATGGATTTACATTCTTGCTCTAGATTACTGTACTTGATGCTGACACGACTGTTATCACGGATTGGTACTATATGGATCTTCTTTTGAGATGTTATCTCCTCATATTCACTAAATACATATTGTGATGTGCGTTTCACTTCCATATTGTATTTATTGAATACCCATATCCTTGTATACTCATTGTGCATATTGTACTCTCATTATCACATGAGCCCCAGGGATAGACCATTGTACACTATTGTATAACATTGTACATCCATTGTATAACATTGTACACTATTGTATAAGATAACGTAACTGGAGTAGATCCTTGTGTATTGATTGGGGAGGGAGAGTAGAATTGGTTATGTACTCAAATCCTATTGTACAACATTGTATAACTATTGTATATGTCTATTGTACACCAACGTACAATAGAGTTACCATTGCATTGTCCTAGACCGTTTACATAACCAGATTGTACTCTAAAATCATATGTTCCTTACAGTTCTTACTTATCATACTTAGATATTTCCTGTTATCAAATCTCTACTGTTTTTCATATATCTTCTTCTTTCAGCGTTTCATGTACTTTACTCTATTGCATGCTTTATATTTTCTAACTCGATATGAACTGCATGAGATATTTTGTGCTCGCTCCCGTCCTGACTGGACCTGTTGAAAATATTACAGAGGATGAGGATGAGGCCTGCGTAGACACCTACTATGGGACAGCTGTAGATGCCATGTGTGACCCGGATTTCCAGCCTGATCCACTAGCTTAGAGACTGAGGCTCCCTAGTCTAGGTTTACTATTTCTGTCTTCTGAGATCTGATTGTATATATTCTTTCTTTTTCAGTATTAGAGACTTGTATTGAGTTGGATGTTCTGTTCTGTATGGCAGTAGACACTTAGACTCTTTCTCTCTGATTGTATCATGTGGATCTTTTTATTCCAGTATCAATCTATCTTTTATTTTCATCATTGTGCCTTAGATGTGATTGAGACTGTATATTATTATGTCACCTCCATTCGGAGTGTATATACTGTACAGGTACCTTTATATTGTTAGATGATTGACCTAGGACAGCGTTCTACCGCCGACACTGCGGCGTAGGCTGGGCATTGTTACGTTCTCGTACCCTCACAGTGGGTGCGGGTCGTGACAGTTGGCGTGGTGCGGCGGCTCGCCGGGAGGGTCGGAAAGCTCCCACTCCGGCGGGTGGAAGGGAAGGCGGGGACCTGCCTGTCGCCGGCGGTGGAAAACCCTGCGGTGGCCGACAGATGCTGGTGGAGCCGCGCGGCGGCTGCGTCCTGGTGCGGCGCAGCGGCGGAGGGTTTGGCTACGGCTAGCGCCGACGGGCGGGCGCGGAGGTGAGTTTAGGTTTAGGGTTTATTTCCCTCTTTTTGTGTGGCGTTGCTACCGGTGTGGTGGTCGGTCATATGGCCGGAGGACGGTTGGTCGGGTGAGGCGATAGTGGTGGTGGAGGCACTGATGGTGATGGAGTCTGGTGGGTTTGGAGACGGGGTGGAGGCACTGATGGTGATGGAGGATGGTGTCGTTCTGTGGTGGCGGACGGGGGTAACGGGGGTGAACCGGGACAGGGCTTAGGGTTAGGGATTCGTTAGTGTCGGGGTGTGTCCGACACGGAAGATGAATTTGTATGTGTAAAAAAAGGTGGAATAAAACTTTGGATGGACACAGACACGATGTACGGACTTGGTAGGAAAATTTTGTTGTAAAATTTGTGAATGATAGCAATTTATGGAGGAGTACCTGCCTAATTATAGGATGTGGGAATTTTCAGTTGGATAAGGATTAGAATTGATTTAAAACCCCAATAGATAAATACCATATTAATTTAAATAATTTAATTCAATCAAATCCAAATTTCAATCTAGTTTAAATCCAAATAAATCCAATGGATAAATCTTCATCCTTAAATTAACTATTTAAATCAAACCAATAAATCTAACCAAAATTTAAAGTTTAATAATTAAACTAAAATATCTTTTTATAATTTATTAAAAATAATTTCAAAAATAAATAAATATTCTTAAAATAATTAAACTAAAATATAAGTTTTGGCAACTTTGATAGATACTTTTCACAACTAATTAATAAAATAATTATTATATATATATATATTATTTTGAAGCCATCACTGATAATAAAATCAAAAACTATTTATCAAAAAAAACATATGTACCTCGTCCATATTTGCACTCGATGAGTAAATACGAAAAACGTAAATTCCCGTGCGACGTACAATACGACTATGCGACGTATAAATACAAAAAAAATCAGTACTAAAAATATAGTAGAAATTTAGGGGTTTTACACGAAGAATGGTCATTCACCTACGTTTTAATACTGGGAATAACCATTCTCCGTGTAAATTAAGACGGAGAATGGTCATTCCGGTGCATTTTATGGTCAGTTGAAACTTTGGAGGGCCATAACTTTTGACTGAGAGGTCGAAACGAGGCCCGGTTTGTCGCAAAATGAGCGTATCTTTGAGGAGGCTGAGATTAATATTTTTACCGTTAGACGGCCTTTCGAAATTTTAGAATCGCAAAAAAAATGATGTTTGGACCTCCGTTTTAGCATTTTTTGTCAAAATTTTAGAATCGCAAACAAATATTAATTCAATGACTTACAAATAGGACTGCCAGGGTGCTGACAGTCCTAATTGATACTTGCTGTAACAGCAAGTTTCAATTAGGACTGCCAGCACCCTGGCAGTCCTAGTTCAATGTAGGACTGCCAGGGGGTGGCAGTCCTAATACTGGATCAGATAGCCATTCTCCGTGATAAATTACACGAAGAATGGCAAGTTTCAATTAGGACTGCCACACCCCTGGTAGTCCTACACTAAAGGAGGACTGTCAGGATGCTGGCAGTCCTACTTTAGTGTAGGACTGCCAGGGGTGTGGCAGTCCTAATTTAAACTCTCTGTGAGGAGAGTTTGTATTTAAAACTCTCCTAACAGAGAATTTCAATTAGGACTGGCAGTCCTACACTAATGTAGGACTGCTAGGCTCCTTGCAGTCCTATTTGAAACTGTAGCAGCCGAACGACCACAACGATTTGTCGTGTTCTAGGGTTAGGGTTTCAAAAAATATGTGAGAATTACCATGTTCGAAAAATTCATTCATGAACCCTATAATGATTCTAAACCTAATATTTATGTTTATGTTTTCTGATTTTGAGTATGAGTGGAAACATTTTTTGGTAGCTGATTGAAATTTGGGGAAAAATTTGTGCCAAACATGATTGAGATAGGAGAATTTTTTTTGGGATAATTCTCGGAAAGAAAAGGAAGAAAAATTTGGTAAATTTTTTTTGACTAGGGCTTAATTCTATGACCTAGAAATGTTTGGAGAGAAGAAAAAAGTAGAGGGAGAGAAGAAAAGAGTTGAGGGAGTGAGGAAAAGAGTAGAGGGAGGGAGAGAGAAAAAAATTAGAAAAGTTATCTTTTATACCGATTGTTGGGCTGTCCCCAAGTAAAAAAAATTGATGGCAAACTTGTAATATTTGCAAAAAAAATTGGGCTGCCCCCAAGTAAACTTGGTAGTGCCCTTAGAAAAAACCTTTTTCTATCTTCCCAAACAATATGTAAGGGTCTGATTGGATTGAGGAAAAAAAAATTGACTGAAATTTAATTAGAACTTATCAAAATATCTCCACAAATAAAAAAACTACATAACAACATATTAAAAGCAATAAAAATAATAATATTTTTTAATAATATTTGTTATGACAAATAAGAAATATTTATAATGTTTTAAAAAACAAAGTTGTTGTAACTCATATGGCTTTTCACCTTTCATCTCCTTGTAACCTACATGACCTTTGGCCCTTCATTTCTTCATAACCCCCAACCTCTCTCCCTATATAAAGAGAGGTTGGGATAGCTTGTAAGATGCACTTGGTGCTGATAATAGACTTGATAATGCCGCGGAGTTTACATCGAAGACTTTCGATGATTATTGCATGACTTTGGGAATAAATCTTGAACACCCTGTTGCGTATGTTCATACTCAAAATGGCCTAGCGGAAGCTTTTATAAAGCGACTACAAGTGATAGCGCGGACCTTGGTTATGCGCACCAAACTCCCACTATCTGCATGGGGCTATGCAATTTTGCACGCTGCAAATTTGGTCCGTCTGAGGCCCATGGCCACCCAACCACTTTTCGCATACCAGCTGGTTACTGGATGTGAGCCTGACATCTCACATTTACGCGTGTTTGGGTGCCTAGTCAATGTTCCAATTGAGCCGATAAGGCGTTCAAAATTTGGACCTCAGAAGCGACGGGGAATATATGTCGGTTATAACTCTCCGTCCATCATTCGCTATTTAGAGCCCTTGACAGGCGATCTCTTTACCGCGAGACACGCGGATTGTGACTTTGATGAGGCAATCTTCCCGTCGTTAGGGAGAGAAATGCACGCTAACGTTGATGAGGAACGACGTGAATTAGCGTGGCATGTGCCCGCTTTTGCTCATCATGATCCCCCCTCTGCACATAGTAATAAGGAAGTGCAGAGGATTCTAGGTCTGCAAGATATTGCAAATCAAATGCCAGACGCATTTAGCGACCTAGCAAAAGTCACGAGATCAATTATACCTGCTGCAAATGTGCCTGCAAGGATAGACATCCCTGAGAGACGCCATGTTCCTGTGAAACATGTTGCTCCGGTCGAACCCGCCGAGCAAAGGACGCTGCCATCGGCCGTCCAGTCCGCCGCTATTCCCAAGAAGAAGGGAAGACCGGTTGGTTCCAAAGATGTTCTGCCCCGGAAGCGGAGAAATCTTGTTAAAAGCGTTTTGCCACATGAGATCATTAAGGATCACGGCGATGTATTAGAAGAGCGCATTCCAGATGAAACGCCTATTCCTAATCATGCCGATAACCTCGAAATATCCGTCGAGTATGCTAGCTTAGACGATATTTTGAAGTGAAACAAAACTGTCATCGATGATGTGTTCATATACTTAGTGGCCACTGACATTATGAACAATGATGACATGGAACCTCGTAGTGTTGCCGAGTGTCAACGACGAACGGACTGGTCACAATGGAAACAAACAATCCAGGCTGAACTAGACTCCTTAGCGAAAAGAAGCGTGTTTAGACCTGTTGCTCCAACACCACCCAATGTTAAACCAGTTGGTCACAAATGGGTTTTCCTAAGGAAGCGTAATGAGAGAAATAAGATTGTGCGATACAAGGCTCGCCTTGTGGCGCAAGGCTTCTCACAACGCCCTGGAATTGATTACGAGGAGACGTATTCTCCCGTAATGGACGTCATAACGTTCCGCTACTTAATCAGTTTAGTAGTTTCCGAAAAACTGAATATGCAGCTCATGGATGTGGTCACAGCCTATCTCTACGGGGATCTAGATACAGAGATATACATGAGAGTCCCTGAAGGACTAAAGATGCCTGAATCAAGTAGTTCCCGACCACGGAACGCGTTCTCGATTAGACTGAGGCGTTCGCTATATGGATTGAAACAATCCGGGCGAATGTGGTATAACCGCCTAAGCGAATACTTGATCGGTTTGGGATACGTTAATAACGAACTTTGTCCATGCGTGTTCATAAAGAAATCTACTTCAGGATACGCAATCATCGCGGTCTATGTAGATGACATGAATATCATAGGAACCGAAAAAGACTTGTCAGAAACTGCTGATATCCTGAAGAGGGAATTCGAGATGAAGGATCTTGGGAAGACACGGTTTTGCCTCGGCCTGCAGATCGAGCACCGTAAAGATGGAATTCTTGTCCATCAAGCGAACTACACCCAAAAGGTGTTGAGATGCTTTAGTCATTTTGACGTTAAGCCGTCCGCTACTCCCATGATCGTCCGCTCTCTAGACATTACTAAGGACCCATTCCGTCCAAAGGAGGACGACGAAGAGATATTGAGTCCTGAGTGCTCTTATCTGGATGCAATAGGCACTTTATTGTACTTGGCCCAATGTACTAGACCGGACATCTCGTTTGCTGTGAATTGTCTAGCTCGACACAGCACCGCGCCAACACGCCGCCATTGGAATGGCATAAAAGACATTTTCTGCTACCTTAAGGGTACTACGGACTTGGGCTTGTTCTATCCCTACACGGTTTTGAGTGAGTCCAACGCTCTTGGCACTCGAAGCAACGCGACCCTTGTTGGCTACGCCGATGCGGGATACTTATCTGATCCGCACAAGGGGCGTTCCCAATCTGGTTATGTCTTTACCATTGGAAATACGACGATTTCTTGGAGGTCTCGTAAACAGACCTTAGTGGCTACTTCAACGAACCACTCTGAGCTACTCGCACTCTATGAGGCGACTAGAGAGTGTGTATAGCTTCGAGCTGTTATTGGCCATATTCGAAGTACATGTGATCTTTCATATGACCCAGATGAACCTGTTGTCATCTATGAGGACAATACCGTTGTTATTGATCAAGCGAAACATGGTTACATCAAAGGGGATGCTACCAAGCACATATCGCCCAAGTTGTTCTTTACACCTGAACAACAAGTGCTTCAGAAGATTGAAGTGCAACACATTGGATCAGAGAATAACCGTGCAGACTTGTTCACCAAGTCACTGCCGAAACACTCGTTCCGGAAACATGTCAGAGCGATTGGACTTAGGAAGCTTTCAGAGCTAGCCTAAGTGAAACATGTTTCCTGCACCCTGTTGTGTGCATGTGAGGGGGAGCGCCCCAACGAACGCCTCCAAAATGCCCTGTTGTGCGTATATCCCGCACCCTGTCGAGTGCGAGTGAAAAGGGAAGCATCCTGATGTATGCTTGTGTACTCTTTTTCCCTTCGACCAAAGTTTTTTCCACTGGGTTTTCTTTGGCAAGGTTTTTAACGAGACACAGTTCAAATCTCTTATTCACTAAGGATTATTATAATCAGGGGGAGTATCTAGTTGTATACTTCTAAACCATCGTGTACTCTTTTGTCCTTCGATCAGCGGTTTTTTTCCACTCGGTTTTCCCTGACAAGGTTTTGACGAGGCACCTTTGCAAATGGTTAAGTTTACCCCCATCACACTGACCTGTGTGTTCTCTTTTGTCCTTCGACCAAAGTTTTTTTCCACTGGGTTTTCTTTGGCAAGGTTTTGACGAGGCACAAGTAGATGGTCAAACTTGAAGATGCAAGCTACAGACAGACGAAGAAACTCAGATATGTTTACAAGCAGAATTTCTGGAGAGCCAAGGGGGAGTGTTGTAACTCATATGGCTTTTCACCTTTCATCTCCTTGTAACCTACATGACCTTTGGCCCTTCATTTCTTCATAACCCCCAACCTCTCTCCCTATATAAAGAGAGGTTGGGATAGCTTGTAAGATGCACTTGTGGTTGATAATATACGAGAAAGTTTCGTCTCCGTGTGTTTGAGCTTTTGCCTTACAACAAAAGTGAGTTTAATCAGCACTACTTAGTTTTAGAGTCATCTTGAAATATTTTTTGTTTGACTGACAAAAAGAAAGAAAGGGTGTTTGTTAGCAAAGTAAAATTAAAGTTTGAAGGGAACATATAATTTAGCTGCAATAAAGTACACGTATTTTGTCCCACCGGAAAAAAATCAAAATTGATGAGGTAGGAAAATTATAAATGGCAAAAGGTTTCAGTAATAAAATGGAAGAAATAGGGGGCCGGCTGAAAATTGTTTTTTTCCCGGGAGGGAGAGGGAGAGGGAGAGGGAGAGGGAGAGGAAACGACTAATGCGGTTATTAATTCCTCTCAAGTCTCCTCCGGCTCCGAGAGAGAATATAATGCTTCGATTTACATTTATATATATATATATATATATATATATATATATATATATATATATATATATATATATATATATATATATATATATATATATATGTATGTATGTATGGATGTATGGAAATTAATTAATTAATAAGGGTAAAGTGCATTTAAATCCTTCTTAGATGTTACGAAAATGCAAATAAAGACTCGCTGATCCGAAAAAGACAGTCTGTTACGAAAATGCCCAAATTATCCTCTCGCTGTTAAAATTCGTTAAAAATCGTCTTAAAAGACGATTTTGTCCCTCCCCTCCCCCCTCCCCTCTCTCTCCGGTGGTGGAGGCGGGTCGGGGGGGGGTCGGCGATGGCCGGCGGAGGAGGGGGGGGAGGGGGGCGGGTCGCCGGCGGAGGGAGGAGGGGGGGTCGGGGATGACCGGCGGAAGGAGGAGGAGGGGGGAGGGGGTCAGGTCGCCGGCGGAGGGAGGAGGGGGGGGAGGTCGGGGATGACCGGCGGAGGGAAGAGGGGGAGGGGAGGGGGTCGGTGGGCGGGTAGCCGGCGGAGGGAGGAGGGGGGGGTGGTCGAGGATGACCGGCGGAGGGAGAGGGGGGAGGGAGGAGGGGGGCGTGTCGCCGGCGGAAGGAGAAGGGGGAGGGGAGGGGGTCGAGGGGCGGGTCGTCGGTGGAGGGAGGAGGGAGGAGGGAGGAGGGGGGGGGGCGGTCGGGGTCGGGTCGCCGGCGAAGAGGGGGCGGGTCGGGGTCGGATCGCCGGCGGAGGGTGGGGGGGAGGGGGGTGGTAGGGAAGGGAGGGACCGGTAGGGAAGGGTGGAAGGGTAGTTTAGGTAGTTTCTATTTATTTTTATTTTTTTAAGTTTTAACTGCCATTTTAACGGCCATTTAACTGATAAGGGCCATTCTAAACAAGACATATTTTTTTGGGGGTACAAACTGCTTAAGTTTTCTAAAATGTCTTATTTTACAAATGAGACAACTTTAGGGAGGGTTTAAATGCACTTTACCCAATTAATAATATTTGAAAGCCCTCTCCTTTTTTCCTCCTCCTCCTCCTCCTCCTCCCTCTAATTATTTCTCTTCTTCCTCTTCCTGCAGGCTGCTGCTCTCTCACTGCTTGGTTTCTCTCTTCCCCTCTTTTTCCTTTTTTTCTCTCTCTCAAGATCCACAGATTCTCTCTCTCTCTCTCTCTCTCTCTCTCTCTCTCCTGTCCAGATCTTTCTCATCCAACAATCGCATAGGTAATCACTCTCTCTCTCTCTCTCTCTCTCTCTCTCTCTCTCGATCACATTTCACGTCGATCGATCTCGATTCTGAGAAATTTCTTTAAAATATTGATCGTTTTTACGTCCTCTTTTGATTTTTTTTGGGTATAGTTTTTGCTTGTGCATGATGTTGGATTCTGATGTAATCGCTCGAGCTAGATATACATACGTGTATATGTTCTTTTTTCTTTGTCATTTCTGTTTAAATTGGATTTTGAGGGTGGGAGTTGAGGACACGAATGTTGAAGATATCTGTGTCTGAGATTTTGATTCGTCACTCGTAATAGACAGTTTCTTTACATTTTGTTGGTTCTCCCTTCCTTTTTAGCGAGGTTTTTGCGAATATTTCCTTGTCCTAGTTTGGTCCCGAGGCATGATTTGGTTTGAGTTCTCGTTCCTTTTTGTTTGTATGCTACAATTAGCGAATTCTGAAGAATTTCAGTGTATTTTTGTATTCATTTGATTATTGTTATTATTATTATGATTATTATGATTATTTTGCTGTTATCTATGTTATAGTCAAATTTTTGCCCTAGTTTTCACATCATATGTATTTTAATTGAATTCCAGGTTAAGTTTCTCCTATCCGATTCGAGTTCTACAGCTCGTGCATTATAACTTGTGGAATTTGACATTTGTCTAAAACTGAAGAAAATAATTCTCCAAATAAATTGTAGCCGACCTGATTCATCCTATTTTGATGTGGGAAAAAAGTAGTGGATTTTTCGAGAGAGAGGTGTGGTTGGTGTTGGTTGAATTCTTGGTGCTAATTCCATTTGTTTGTTGTGTTGATGTCGACTTCTAGGTCTAGTCATTGGAAGGAAATCTTACCAATGGGTTTGACTATAAGGCTTTTCTTGATCAGGCTGTTTCGTTCCAAATTGACTTTTGGATTTTCTTCTGTATAGTTTCCGGAGAAAATTGGATTCTCCATTAGGACATAAATCTCTTTACGGTTTCCTACATACTTTGTATCATTTGCTGGATATTGTCGTGTATATATATATTTTTTCTATATTTTAATTGTATGATTCTGCCGTTATTGATAACTTTTCCTCTTGTTTGTGAACTGAATTTTCCATGTAATACCATTTTTTTTTGGTTAATTGTTGCAGCCATCTTCACACTATCCTTGTTGGGTATGACTAGTACTGTTCCCTGATTTCGTACTACCGTAATGAGATTTTCTAGATGAAGATACCCAAGGCGTGGCAGCTAGGCGTTGGGGACTTACAAGTCATGCTAGCACCGCCGCGCCATAGAGCTGCTTCAAGAAGGCCCGTCTGGATAATCGTCTTGGTATCGTTGGTTTGCATCTCCTTGATAGGGGCGTACATCTATCCGCCTGGTCACTACTCAGCTTGCTACTTCTTTGCGACGAGTGGTTGCAGCCATTTTAAGGATTGGCTCCCAACGATAGCTACTCGAATGCTCACTGATGACGAGCTTGCATCTAAAGCTGTCATTAGGGATATCCTCGCATTGCCATCCGTTCCCTCTAAGAACCCGAAGATTGCTTTTATGTTTATGACACCGGGATCATTGCCATTTGAAAAACTGTGGGAGAAATTCTTTCTGGTAATTCTAACTTGCTTATATTATACATGAAATGTCTTTTCTATTTTTATTATGCTTTTATTTGTTAACTTGTAGTTTTGGTTTGCAAGCATAGGCACAACATTTTCACCCAGTCCAGGCTGCATACTCTTCCTTTTTTTGCAAACAAAAAAATGTACACACTTATGCAATTGTGTATAAAACAAGAGAACGGAACATAGGAAGCATTGTGACATACAACAGACCCTTACCTTTAGAACTTTAAATATATGAAGACGTGTTTTTGGTGTAAATTTTGTATTCTATTCTATCATTCCATAAAAAATACAAGAAACATAACAGTTTTACCACCCGGTATCGAACCTTATTTCTGAGGCAGTCATAACCCACCATGGGATATAAACTTCTAAAAACTGAATTTGGGAAAATACTTGTGAATCTGTGGAGTAAAGCAGCTGCCATGTTTGTCTTTAGAATTATAAAAGTTGAATTGTACAAATTGTGTTCAGTTTCTGTGCATTCGGTACAATAGGTTATCCACTAGTGACAACTACTAGAGGCTTGTGAAGGTATAAAAATGGTTGGGAAGATAGTGCTTTGCCTTTGCAAATCTGTAGACCCACCCTTTTGATAGAACTCCCTGTGCGTAATCAAGTTTATATGGTAATAGATAACGTCACAGAAATATCTTTTGCCGGTGAACCTGACATTAAAAAAAAATCTTAAAAAGGGAAGAAATGTTTTACCTGTACGCTAGTTTGTTTTGGCATATGCCACAACAAAGATTATCTGTGAATCATGAGTGTCCCTTTTTTTATCAAGTTGTAAAATTGCAAAGATATTCGACACCTTGCTATCTACACAATATTATATACCATTCTAAAGTCATATTAGCTTTATGTCAGTGGAAGCCTACTACAGAACTAGACGTGACTGCTAAATTTGATGAAAAATACTGTTCTTTAGAATAACAGCAAAGGTTTTGAAATTGGGATCTTTCTTTAACAAGAATGGGTGTCCATTATGGCATTTAAAATAGTGTTCCTTGTGTAATTTTTAATTCCAAATATTGTCCTATGTATTTACAGGGGCATGAGGGTAGATACTCCATTTATGTGCATGCATCACAGGAAAAACCAGTACATACAAGTCCACTGTTCATTGGGAGAGACGTCCGCAGTGAAAAGGTATTGATATTAATTTCCTCTAAATCAAGATGTACATTGTTTCTTGAAAGAATCATTCTCTACTCTCAACTTCACTTATATCATACTAGGAGAAAATAGGCAGAAGTATTGTGATGGACCATGGGTATATTTCCCCTTTTTATAACATTAGTTATTAATATGCTGTCTTGAGGTAAGAAAACTGCAAGGAAGTTTGCTTACAGATAAAATATTTTATTCTTACTCTGTGTAACATATAAATATGTCTTAGGGAGATTCTTAAATCTATGCTTAGCGCAAGCATTTTTTTACCTATTATTGTGTGCAAGTGCAGTTACTTTTACATTGTATGAGGTACCCTTTGGTTTGTACCTTTTTATCAACTAGTAATTGGAATGGATCCGAATATGTCGGGTTCTAGTGTGTTATTTTGAACTTTTTATGGATATGCTCTGGATTCCCCTTCTTTACGTCCGAAGTCATGAATAAAACGAGGGAGTTTACTTGAATATAGAACCATGAGGATGGATGGGTACCAATAATTAAATATATGAAAAAGCAAGCATGAAACGTAATTTTGGCGAAGTTCCTGACTGGTTGGGTATTTAAGAAGAGATGTAGCATGATGGTGCAAGTGCTTTTCCGATCTTGATCTGGTTTGTGGACCTTATGCCATGACCAACAACATGATAGCTCATGGTCATAACTTGGTTTATTACCAACTTATTAATTATGGCTACTGATACAAACTTACTTTTGGGATAAGTGCTCTGTTGTTGTTATTGTACTTACTAATCCCAGTTATTGTGGACCAGAATGATCATTTTAGAACTTTTTCTGCTATATGAGGTAATGTTTATTTTGAAACCAAAGTTGGAGCCATGTATTTATGATACAGCCAATTCATGTAGGTGGTTTGGGGAAAAATTTCAATGGTCGATGCAGAGAAGAGGCTCTTGGCAAATGCACTTCAAGACCCGGATAATCAGCATTTTGTTTTGCTTTCTGACAGGTGATTGCATTCAGTAAGAATGAAATCTGAATTACTTTAATATGATTTACCATTATTGTTGACATTTAAACTTGTTTTGTTACAGCTGTGTACCACTGCATCATTTTGATTATGTGTTTAACTATTTGATGGAAACAAATGTCAGCTTTATTGACTGGTAAGCTGACTGATATTGCTCTCTCAGGATTATTTGTTTTACACCCATTTTTTGTAACCAAGCATAGAGGGATTGGTCACTTCAGGAATATGAGGGAGAAGTAGAACTATGATGGCTGTTCATATTTTCTTAAGATTAAATTTCTGTAAATGCTATTTGGCATTTACAACTTGACATAGTCAATTTAATTTTTTGCAAAAGATCATACTTATGATTTTTCCTGACAGAAAACTTTACTTATTGTTTAATTAATTAATTTCCATTTTCTCGTGCTGGTTTCACTTCACTGTCAGTTTCAAGGATCCTGGCCCACATGGAACAGGCAGGTACAGTAAGCACATGTTGCCTGAAGTTACGGAAGAAAAATTCAGGAAGGGGTCACAGGTAAACTTTACTTTTGCTCTTGATTTTTGTTTCATTGGGAGTGCAATAATAATTGCAAATGTCAAAGTCAAACCATCATACCATGGCTAGTCAACAAGAAAATTCTAAATGCAACATTATGGTGTTAGCATCGTTTAACCCTGAACATGGTACTCCTGACCTATACCGGGTGTTTACAAATAAGATGGTGTTGTACCTTTTTCTATTCCCTTATGGGTGTTCATTTTGCTTTGTCATGGCTATATTATTTGTCTAGAATTCACGACCAAATTGTTCATCACACTATAATACTCCCAGATGTTGATACATTGCACCTTCATTATCACTTCGTACTTCTTTTTCAGAGTCCTTAATCAACTGCAGAGTGCAGGCAGCAGTATTTTAATACTCATTTTGCCACTTAATTTTTGATCTTTGAATAGAAAGCAATAATCACTTGACTTAAAGGAACAGTAATTCAGGACAGTTCTTGGAACTGCAGTCATGTCAAGAAGAACCAAAAAGTTAAAATATTGCTTAAACGAAGAAAGTCTGGAGTCTCAAGTGTGAGTAATTTTGACTTCCAACCTTAAACGGGTAACTCAAGTGTGAGAGTAATTTTGACTTCTAGTTGACACACTGGTATCAACTGCCGAGTAAATTGAAGTAAATTATATGCATTTTCTTTGGTACTTGAAATTGAAGCGCACTATGGTTAAGAGGCAATATCAGGTGCTCACCTTTTTTCCATCTAAGTTCCATTTCTCAACTTATTCAAGTGACTAATATCAGTACAAATATGAAGACTATATGAGATACATGCATTTGCCCCATCTACCCGGGTTCGAACCAGGGTGGGCGTGGATTATTCCTTCCATTTATAAAAATGGTGGGAGTTGGGGGCAGTGGGCCCAAAAGGCTTGCAACGCAGCATGCACGAAGTCCCGAGCGTTACGGCGGGCATCACAAAAAAAATGCTGTCAACGAGTGGTACAATTTTGTTTTTGAATTTGAATGAGCACTTCTTTTATAGTCAAGTTCCTTTCCATGCAGCTGATGCCCCATTTTTAGTGACTTGGAGTCTACTAATGTAAAACTCTAATTTGAGTGATGAAATGATGCATTCATCCTTTCCTTGTGATACAGTAAAATACATTTGGTCTACCATGTTGTGCTTGTGTTATGTCACTAAAACTGCATTTGTGGTAGCTTTTATGTTTTTGCACTCGAGTACTCGAATCAAATGGCGTTGTTTCCACGAGTAGAGTTACATTATGCTACTTTTGAAGTTTTTATATGCTAATTTTGAAGTTTCTATCCACACTGCAATCACTGATTCTTAGTCTTATTGCAGTGGTTCTCAATCAAGCGGCAACATGCTTTGTTAATTTTGGCTGACAATCTTTACTATACGAAGTTCAAGCTCTATTGCCGGGTAAACTTTGACCAATGGATATTTATAATATTATTAAGGAGATACTGTAAAGAATAAATGATGGATGAAGAATTCTGGATAATTGTTGGGATGAAAAAAGATGTAAAGTAGCCTCACCATGCACTAGGGAAATGTGTATTGTCTGGCTTCTTATTTCAGCAGTTATGTGCAGACTCTGAAACAATTTATTTACACTAAACTGGTAGAATGAAGTTTCAGGCATGTGGGCGTTATTGCCTGCTATTACCTACATTTGTCCTTGACGTATAATTAGCTTAAGCATATATCCTACTATATAGGGAGATTTCTGCTGGTAACAAACAATAGCACTCAAATGCCTAAAGCCAGCCTCCTTCCACCTTTCCTCAAACAAATTAGAAAAGGCTGGATCATCTTTTCTTCCCTAGATATGTAACTTCTCTAATTTGTAAGGCAGTTTCTTCTTTTGCTCCTTGTTCACTATCTGATCTACGCAGGAGTTCCGCAACTGTTTTTGTGTAGGTTTGGCTGGTTACTCTTAGGGCTTGTTTGGATCAAGTTTTTGTATTCCTAGGAATAGGTTTTCAATTCCTTTCCCATGGGAAAGGAATTCAACATTCCCATACCCATGTTTGGTTAGGTTGGGAATAGGTAGTTCAAAATTTTAAAAATTTTCATCTCCATGTTTGGTTTACAAAGGGATAGAAATATTAATTTATTTTGTTTTCCTTTAATACCCTTTCATTAATTTCATGATGATTTACATGTTTGAGATAGAAGTTAAAAATTTGAAAATAAAAAGAGGGTATAACCGTCCAAACAAAATAGCCAAATGGCATTCCTAGGAAAGCAAATCTATTTCCAAGGGAGGGCTTGGGAATAGCTTTCCCAAGTCAATGGGAATAGCTTTCCCCCCTAAGCCCCTCCTATTCCCTCCTCATTCCCAATCCTAAACATATCAAACATGGGTAAGGAATTCAAAACCCATTCCCAAGCCACAAAAACTTGAACCAAACGCCCCCTTGGGCTGTGTTTGGTTAGTGGGAAATCGAGAGAAAGGAAAAGAACAAGAAAATCGTTTTAACTTACAAGGGAAAAATAAAAAGGTGAAGAATCTCATATATTAACTATTGCCTTTTCCTTTCTCCCTTCGTCCATGGAAAACAATTCCCCTCTCTTTTGACTCTTTGAGACCTAATGAAAATGAAAGCAGTTTTTATTGGCTTACTTCTCCACTTCGTCACTCCTTTGACCTCGACCATCAGCTCCGACCCCCTAGTCGCTGTCTCTTTCAGTCCCGTTTCTTTCCCAATTTCATCTGTGATTCTCTTTTCAACTTTCTCAATTAATCAAATAAGCAAAACAATCACTCATTTTCCTTTCCATTTTTATTTTTCTTTCATTTCCTTTCCCCACTTCCCACCAACACAAACACAATCTTAGGAAGCTATGTAGCAACATGTTAAATTCCATCTCTATGCCCATCTGCAACCATTTCTGCATTATTCCAAAGTTGTTCGATAAACTAGATCTAGATTCACAAATAGATACATATGCCATTTTTCCTTGCAGGGGATTGTTCATGATCATCTCACAAATGGACTTTCGTTGGGATTTTGGGATGATGTTCATCTTTACAAAGACTTGACATTATAAGTGCGCGTTTCATGATGTATTTGTTGCGGAAAAGCTGAAACAATATCATGTGATTCGGCAAGTGCCAAACTGAAACTTTATTAACTTAATAGGGTTACAAGGCAAAACTAACAAAAGATCCAAATCAACCTCGCTGTTGCTATTGTAGAGCTTTTCTCAATTTTCTGTATACTCTAGCAACAACCACTCCCCCAACCTGCACACACACACACACACACACACACACACACACGCACACACACACCCCCCTACCCTACCCTATTTATGCATGAATATGCCGAAATACCTGTAGGCTTACTTAAACCTAATATGAGATTTAAATTAAATCTAATAGGATAGATTTAGGAAACCAAACGTAATCTAAATAAATTTAATTAAATCTAACCCACATGGATTTCGATGAGAGCAAATCCAAATGTTTTCTAAAGCCAGCCTATCCTAGAAGGACTTTTGCCTCCCTCTCTCTTCCTCCTAGTTCTCTGTTTTGAAGATCTTCCTCATGAAGTAGTTTCGACCATCTATCATGCTATTTGGTCAACTGTTGGACCTCGTCCTGTCTCTCAACATCAGTATCAACATTATCCTCCAGCTCGTCTTCTAACATATCTGTGGAACTCTCTGCGAATCTCCAACTTTTGGCAGCAAACTGCATCACAATCTTTGAAGGGAGCTGTTGGGAAAGGATCTGCTCTAGATCCAAGCAACAATCCTCTCCAAGTTGGTCAAACCCCTACCAACCTCTACATGGGGATTATAGTACTCTTGTCCCACCGTTACTAGGGCACCCCCATCATCATCATTGCATGAGTTAGGCAAATTATTTGGGTGAATGACGCGATTGGGCCTCCAGCTTCAACACCATTTTGGTACAGGTTACTTGCTGGGCATGGGGAGCTGGCCTGAGTGAACATCCCGGATTCCAGATCATTAGTCAACTGATTTGGGTGAACTGCATCAACATCTCTAACTGCTCTAAATCACGAGTCTTCATGTTGGGCAAATCATTTGGATCTTCCGTGCGTTCCCGTAGCATTTCCATCAATTATTCTCGTATGACCTCTCCTGTCGGATCCAGACAATGAACTTCTGCGTGTCCAATACAATGATATATATATATATATATATATATATATATATATATATATATATATATAACCCCTTAGTAACTCAGAAAACAGAGACCTGAAAAATCTCTAGTGTTTCCCATGAAAACAACAGACCCTGTTATTATTTGATGGAGCATAAACTTATCACCTAATACGGACGAAGCAGTAGATTGTCCTTGTTGAGGCTCTTAGAGTTGACCATGACTACTCTTTTTGTTTTAATATCACCAACTATTGGTGTAAATGTCTTTGACCAATCACCACCAACCTCTTTGAGGCTCTTGCATGAATCTTCTCATGTGCACAGATGAAGAAACTGATGACACACAAGCAGTTGGAGCGTTTCCATCTCTCTCTCTCCCCCCCCCCCCCCTCTCTCTCTCTCTCTCTCTCTCTCTATATATATATATATATATATATATATATATATATATATATATATATATATATACTGAAATGGTAATTTTATTGAATCAATAAGAAGGATACAAAAGTGTTAGGACTCATGAAGTCCAACACTTTAGATACACAACCACAACACAGCTAACCGTTGCACACTCTACTACTCATAGTAGCCTACTGGTTTGACCTTGGTCGTCCTAGTATTGACGTTGCACACTCTACTACTCATAGTAGCCTACTGGTTGACCTTGGTCGTCCTAGTATTGACCCTCAACTTGGGACTAGTGCTCTGCATCTTCCTCCTAAATGCTAGCCTCGACGTTTCAAAGTCCCCTTGCTTGAGAAGTTGGAGCTATTTGTCAGTTTCTCTAGTCAATTGGAGGTCATCTATTTTCGCTTTAGATAGATTCCTCTCCAATTTTGCAACCGTGAAATTAGTAGTCGCCTTTGGAAGCGGGTTGCGCCTCAACCCTTGATGGAAACTCCTCCCCCATAGTAACATCTACTGTACTCAGAAAATGATCCTCTCCATGGCCAGAAAAGGTCTCAGGGATGGTCCTGAAAGGAGCATAAGGAGCATGGTGCTCTCCCATAGCTGGACTAGCAAACACACAGTCTACTAGTCCTACCAGCGCCTTGCCATCCCCTTCCTGCTCCCTATCAACATTAAGCAAGTGGATATGATAAGTGGCCTCGGGGGTAGTGTCGACTCTGGTCTCAAGTTCTCAACTCGGCTCACGTTATCAACACGACCAAAGGAGCATGGTCGGGTAATCAACCCTAATACCGAGCTCCTAGGCAAGCGGACAAAATAAGGTTCCACACTTTCACGAAGCACTTCAATGAGCTCCTCTATGAGCCCCTCATTAGAAGGGGCCGAACATACTTCCTTTACATGTCCGATTCAATGGCAAGTAGAGCACGACGGCTATATATATATATATATATATATATATATATATAGGATCAAGATCCTCACACTTTTTGCATCCCCTCTACTCACACCGTTGGATGATGAGGGGATGTGGATCCCCCCCTCTCTCTCTCTCTCTCTCTCTATATATATATATATATATATATATATATATATATATATATGAAACCCCGCTCTTAAGCATCTCCGAATGTCTCCGAAATAGCAACCGTTGGATTGTCTTTTTTGACCATTCACATTAGATCAAAATTTTGCAAGAAATTGGGTAGTTTAAGGATCTAATCTGAACTGTAAACAAAAACAATCCAATGACTGCCATTTCGGAAACATTTGGAGATGTTTAGGAGTGGTCCTTTGTAACCCATGAAACAGAGACCTGGAAAATTTTCAGTGTTTCCCTTTTCTTATTTGATGGAACATAGACCTAATCACCTAAATAGTAAATACGTGATGAAGCAGAAGATTGTCTTTGTTGAGGCTGTTAGAGTTGACCATGGTATTCTTTCTGTTTTAAAATCACTTCAAGGGCAACTCTTGGTGTAAATGTCTTTGGCCAAGCACCACCAAACCACTTTGGGAACTTCCAAGATTTTTCAAGGTGTTAGATACCTTTGTGCTTATCATCCAGACAAGGAAACATACCAGCTAGCCAACCCCTTAGATCTGGGGTCAAGCAAAGGGCCAGCTAAAACTTGCACAAATTGATGATTTTGTCATCTATACTAATGGTTGGTAGACTTCTCATTAAGTCCTGGTGCATTCTTGTTGTGTTAGTCCTTCTATAGCTGGAGCCTGATCTTGTGATTGTATTTTTCATTCATCATCTTGAGAATCCATCAGCCATGTTGAGTTGTTTTTATAGACCTAAGTCACTACTTATCTTCAGACAGACAGTATGACCTCTACAGGTCTGACAACTTTATAATAAACATAGTTCCAAATTAATGTTCCACTGCTACCTGTAGGAAAATTTGTCCTGCATTTTTGCTGCAGGAACTGCTATCTAGATTTGGTTTTAAATATGTTTGTTCCATCAAATGAGTGATTGCTAATACTTTTATTGTCTCCACAGCCAGGTATGGAAGGACACGTAAATTGCTATGCTGATGAGCATTATTTGCCGACCTTATTCTATGTTAGTATAACCTCATCATCAACTTTTGTTTCCTTTTTCCCAGTTTTTCACTACTTTTTACCTGGACTTGTTTTTGTATTCAGATGGTTAATCCGTCTGGGATTGCAAATTGGTCAGTGACGCACGTAGATTGGTCTGAAGGCAAGTGGCATCCAAAATCATATCGTGCTCGGGATGTTACGTATGAACTCCTGAAAAATATAACAGTATGGCTTTCTCCTTTTAAACTTGTCTTCCATCCCACTATTGATGTTCGGTCTATGGATTTTGATTTGTTTGATATGGGTGCATTGGCAGTCTATTGAAGCGAGTATTCACGTTACGAGTGATGAGAAGGTAACTTTTGCAAATTCAGATTTTCCTAATATTTCCTATTATGCTTTTATCAGTAAATAGTTGGTGCTGGTCAAAGTGATGTGATGCAATACTTGTAACTAATGTCCATTTTGTTTTAGGATAAGCTGCTTCCTTAGTAGCTTAATGATGTTACAACCTAAATCATGAGATGGGTAGCTTAACATAGTAGGCATCTACGGATTCCATCGTATAATTGTAATATATGATCAAGGAACAAACACTATTTATGTACGACCAAACACTTCTTAAATATTCTTGTGTTAATTATTTTATTTATATACTTCTGAATTGTATGACCAAATTGTCAAGTCATCTGATCTGTTCTATATTGTTTTTTTTTTTCCACTTTTGGTCCATTCAGTCATTAGAAAACATACGAAGACACCTATGAACCATTAATGTACATAGTTATCATTTCTAACTTTCTACCATTGTTCTAATGTTCCTCATACATGAATTCTAGGTTGTCTCAATTTGTATAGACTATTTCAAGAGGGAACCTTGATTTTTATTCATGCGCATGTATGCATGTTGTGTGGTTTAATTAATGCTGTAATGTTATTATGTAGTATGATATAATGATGCTTTGCGTTTATGCTAATAATATCTATGCAAAAGGTTAGGAAATAGTAATCATCAAACCTTGTCCTGTCTTTTTGAAGTGGGTTCTTTTATAAATTTACATTGTTCCTGTTATTGAATACTAGCAGTGCACCCGTGCGATGCACGGGAATATGTATCTAATACTGTTTTATTTTAAAAGAATGTTTATAATATGTATACAATATATAAAATTGAAACAAAAGTTGAAAACGTTTTTTTTTTGGGGAAATAAACACCAAAACTATCTTATAGTTCTTTCACTAAAAAGAAAAAAAACAGCATATGAAAGATGAGATTGAACTTCAACAACGTAATCATTGTCAGGATTAACTGTGTAATTCACAAAATATAATTATAACATGTATTGTTCTAAATGAACTAATGATAAAAATATTGGATATGTGACAATATCGTACAAAAAAAATTAATTTGTTTAAAACCAAATTATAACAATATATACCTCAATGCATATAAAAACATATGATATACATTAATTTGAACACATAAATTCAAGATCAAAAGTGTGCACTGCAAAAGTTACATTTATAACTTGGATCGTCGATATCCCAGTAATCTATCAATAGAAAACCAATAAAAAATAAAATAAATTTACAACTGTTTAAATTAAATTAGTGATATACATACACGATTAGATTCATTCCGATTATAGGATTAGCATGCCCATGATCAAATTCACAATCTTCATTCATCAATTCAACCACTGCTGCAAATGAAAAAAAAAGCAAAAGAAAACAAAATTTACAAATATCTCAAGATATTTTCCTTTTTAAAAATTAATTATAATTTTCAAGTATTTTCCTTTTTTAACCTTTGAAATTAATTATAATTTTCAAATGTATGATTTCTTTTTTCAAATTACAACTGTATCTTTCAAACAAAATTTAGAATAAATAAGACTTACATTTTAGAACACAAAAGTTATCACTACATTGATACGAATGCAAATTATTAACTAAATTTTGTATATTTGAGGAAAAAAATAAGATAAATAACACACTTGAAGGATCTTACTCATCAGTCAAACCAATTATTGTTGAAGGATTATGCTTCAAATTTGTAAATGACTTCTTCGAATAATCAACCGAACTTTGGTTCATCGAAGTAGTTAACTTGACTGATTGACTTGATCTATACATTGCATAAAATAAATTTATAAAATATGCAAACACACACACACACACACACACACACACACACACACACATATATATATATATAAATTGATAAAGTGTATATATATATATATATATATATATATATATATATATATATACACTTTATCAATTTAAATAAATGTGTAAAATACCATTTGTGATGTCACTAAAAGAATATATAGATAACGAAATGTGTCGTGTTCAACCCATTCTCAAACAATACATGGTGAGAATTAATTTTACTTCTAGAAGGTGTACATTGTTCTCCATATGAATTTAAATTTTCTGCAAAAAAAATAAAAAAAAAGAAAATTAATCACAATATAATAATTATAAATAATTTTTTGATTTTATTTTAATAAATAAACAAATAAAATTTTAAGCACAGAATCATAGAAAATTAATATACTCACCTAATTGCACACTATATGATTTTCACAATTATTTCTTTATTCATATAGGTGTACAATGTTTAAGAAATATATTTATCAATTTTATGGGAAAGCAAAATTTTATCTTCTAACGCAAATTTTATCATGAATCTAACTTAGGATCCAAAAAAAAAATACAAATCTTTTTCACTTGATTGATATGGTTGCAAATTATTAACTAAAATCTATACCTATATAAATTTATTCAGACTTGAAGAAAAAATGAGATAAATAATGTACTTGAAGGATCCTCATCATCAGTCAAATCAATTACTCTCGAAGAATCTGTCTGCACTATTGTAAATCCCTTCGTCGAGTAGTTAAATGATTTTTTCTTCATTGAACCAATTAAATGAACAGATTCACTTGATTCAGATGCTACATAATTTCAATATATATATATATATATATATATATATATATATATATATATATATATATATATATATGCCAATGACCCTCTACCTAGTGGTAGTGGTGAGGCATGCGGCCCGAGTGGTCAGGAGATCGATTCCCGGTGGGAGCGTTCGCCACAATTACCTTCTTTCAATATATATATATATATATATATATATATATATATATATATATAACCCAGCCGGCTTTGGTCCGGACAATTTTAATCATTAAACATGTAGAGAAAATCATATCATACCATTCGTGATGTCACTAAAAGGAGACCTAGATGATGAATACATGTTCAAGCAATTGTCACCAAATATATGTTGAAAATTAATTTTGCTTGAAGGAAGAGTACGTTGATCTCTATCTGAATCTATGTTTTCTATAAACAAAAATAATCTTAATTTTAAAAAACTAAAATATAATTTTAATCATGAAAGAAAAAAAAATTTAATCAAAAGATAATTTTAATCATCAAATAATTCTAAGAAATTTTCTTTAACAAAATCAAATATTTTTTTTAACCATATCATGAATAAATAATTTCAAAACCTAAGTTCATGATTCTGCAATTTCATATAAATATCAGTTTTATCTATCTTATTTTGTTGCAAACTTTCAAAAATTTTTTGTATATTTTTTGCAAAGTATTACGTCATATCCTTCAAAATATAGCACATTTGCACCCATGGGGACACATACTATCTTAATAACAATAACAATATTATCCATGGTGGCTTCCCCTGCCAATGAGATATCCTAGAGAGTGCATGAGAGCCAAGCATACCATCAGATTTCGGAGCCACCGTAGACTCGGTCGATGCTGAACGACCAACATCCCAACATACACAAGAGCTATAGGATGGCCAACCTCTTCCTTAACAATTTTTGTTAGTGTTGTTACGAATCTTGAAACATAAGTCATTCTTTTGATGAATAATATATATATATATATATATATATATATATATATATATATATATATATATATATATATTCATTTTTAGAGTCCTCACCCTACAGTAAATTTTTCGGGTCTAATTTTGTATTTTAGTATTTTCTAATAGGAAGTAAGTTTTTTTAATTGTTTTAAATCATACTCAAATTACGCATGGTATTATTTACGTGAATTGATCATTTATTTTGGGTTGGGTCTATCCAAATTCGGGTTCAGGTAAAAAAATTCTACTCGATTGACTGCATCTGGGTAGAGCACGTGTAATAAGGGATGAGAATATCGGAGCCCAAATACAAACCTCTTATATGTCAATATATTTAGGATTTTTGCTCTTGTGCTCTTGTTTTGCCAGACTCCGCTCGGTTGCTATGTAAGTCAGTTCATGAAAAAAAAAATCCCCTCAAAATTTTTTATGCAAATCTCGAGAACTAAAATTTTAGATATGAATTATTAAGGATTTTATTGATCCATTTTGTATGAATTATTTTGATGCAAATCTCCAGAACTAAAATTTAGGATTTTATTGATCAAACCTCTTATATATCAATATATTTAGGATTTTATTGATCAATTTTTTGTATGAATTATTTTGATGCAAATCTCCAGAACTAAAATTTTGGATCTCGAATTTACTTAATGCCTAATTTGGTAGAATACAAATATTTTTCCAAATTCTAAAATGAATTATGTAATGGCGGGAGACACTACCTCATTAAATCCAAGCTGCTATATTTTAATTGGAAACTCAACGGTCTGCTATTTGAATTGGAAATTCAAAAAATAGTTGGAGGCAATTAATTGGGAACCAAAAGAGTGCTATATTTTCCACTTTGGGCAGAAAAATATCAATTGGCTGGTTCAATATCTTTCAAAAGTAACTGAAAGAAATTGGCCTGATCTATATGGCATTAATTGGGATCCCAAAAGAAATTGGCCGGCTACTATATTTTTCACTTTTGGAACCCAACAAAACAATTAATGCTATATAAATTAATGACATTATACAATACTTTACTTCCATTAAATATCAAATGCAGGATTGTGTGTTTTGATTTACTGTGCATGATGCACTAACTATTCAGCTGCCACATTTTAGGCGGGAAAGCCACTATTTTGCTATTATATATATAGATTTACGTTGATTAGAGATGTTTCACTTGTATGAGTTGCTTAGTATATGCTGTCGAGTAAGGATTTAAAAAAAAAAAACTAAACATGAAATTTCACAAAATTAACATCAAATAAGTATCAATGCATAACTACTTTTAAATACTAAGGAGGTGCACGGGTAATAATAGCATCAAACCATAAATCGTTATACCTTAAGATGTAGAATGATAGTGTAGAAAGTACAACATGTCTACTTTTCTGTAATTACTAAATATGGTATAGTTAATAGATAATTTTGGTATTTGGATGCTAAATAAATGCCCACCTAAGCGCAAGGATGTCAATCAGTTCCCTGTGAGCTGCCTAGGCTGCAGTCTGGATGGTTGAGAAAACCGCCTTGTGGGGGAGGTCTACAAGCTTTAAAAACGAAAGTGCTGTAATAGACCCAGGTACCTAGGTGTCAGCTTAGGAGAGTTACTGCTTGCAGAGTTAAAACTTAAAAGACAGTTGCACAATGCAAGTTCCAGACTTCCAGTTAGCCAAGGGCAATGCTTGTGCCCTGTATAACCCATTTTGGTTTCAGCTATTTGGGCTAAATGCTTTAATTTTAATAACTTGAGAAATGTGGGCAAGTTCTAAACTTTGTGATGCATCGTGAAAAATTGTAAAATCTTCTCAAATGAACATTATTTGATAGAAGCAAGAAAGAAGAACTACCATATATTCATTGTATTCTTTTTGTGAAAATTCTAAATATAGCTAAATATGAATTCAATTGTGGTCTATATAAACTATTGAGTCATTAATTACCTTCCATTGCAAGGTGGGTCAAAAGATAGCTTCTCAAAAATCTGATACAAGTTCAAGAACAAGGTTTGTGTTTAATTTGATGTGTTATAATTAGGGCTGCGAACGAACAGGGCAGCTCGTGAGCTCCACTCGACTCGGATTGACAAAAGCTCGAGTCAGGTTTCTTAATGAGCCGAGCTCGTGAGCTCCACTCCACTCAGCTCGATTGCAGCCCTTTAGTTATAATGTTAAAGAGGCAACGTCGGTTACTTAATAGAGCCAAAGGGAACAAAAATGATTCATGTTGCTAATTTTGGATGACCACATGCATTGTCACTGATTTTTGGTTTTGTTCTTGATCAATGTCTGAATTAGTACTGTGATATGTACATGGATCCCATGACACTTTCATACTTCCCTTAGTAATCCACAATGACAGCAATGTCATCCCTTTAAGGTGGTGAAATTGTTAATTTTCCATCCACATATTTACTTTTTCATTTTTATTTGTTAAGCTATATATATAAACACAATAATTTGATGCCTTTTTTCCTTCTTGGCAGAAAACTGTTATGGAGAAGCCTTGCATATGGAATGGGATAAGGAGACCTTGTTATCTATTTGCCAGAAAATTTTACCCTGAAGCACTTGATAATTTGATGCATTTGTTCACCAACTATACAGTGATTCAATAGGCCATCCATTTGGTCGATCATTCTTTCATTTTCCTTTTTTCTTAACAAAGAATCCTGTAAATTATGTAAACCAAGAACTAGCTCAGGAAATGCGTATCTGATGCTCAAAGAAGGGTGGAGATTGCCAGTGCTACTCCAACGACTAGATTGCTGATTTAATGAACCAACGGATGTGGTAGCTCCCTACTCAGTGCTTCTGCATGATTAATTTTCCAGATTCATTATGAGGTCTTTTGTTAACCTCCTTTTTTTGTTTATTTAGCTTACCCCGTGGGGTTATATCCAAGCAATTATGCCTTCTAATCACCGAAGTATTATCAATCACCTCCAACTGTCGTAAGGTGATCCATTTTTGTACGGACGACTGAAATTTTATAGTATCAATTTTTTTAAAATTAAGATTGCACTTTTTTATTTGGATAGTGTGCTGGAAATACTGTGACATGTTTAAGTAGGGATTATATGAACTGATGATTATTTTGTTGTTATGTAAGAGTCATTGTTATCCTAGTTAAATATGAATGCAGGTCTGAACTGTTTGAGGTGGTTAGAAAAAAAAATCTAGATGGACTATGTATGGCGAGGAAGAAAAATATCCTTAGTTTGTGATGCATATTTTTATTTTAATGTTTTGCAGACTCATTTACATTATTTGCTTTAGATACATTTATATTTCAGCGGATTTGTTTCCGAATTAAAGACTTCATATATTTTGGAGACATTTGATGTTGGATTAGTTGGATGATGATTTGGATATTTATTCAAGACTTTTGGATCATATTGATCTTACTCATTATTCTTTGCTCATTAGTATGTAGTAGTTGTGAATATGACATGATATTATGCTCATAGACAATGTAACATATATATGTATTTGATACTCCTAGTAGGAGTACGTGTATGCTAGAAATATTCATGTATTTGTGCTCAAGTATTTGAGAGAGGATCGTGTCAATTCTTTGGTGTGTGACCCTTTTGATTGTTGTGATCACCTCAACGTTGTCCCTGTTTGCCTTTTGTTTGAGTTCGCTGCATGTTACATTTTTTTTGGATGAAGGTTCTACCTTCTACTAGTAGAGTGTTGTGAAATTGGTCAGTTATTTCCATTTGCACATTTTTGGATAGAGCGTGGCTATTCGCACCCTATTACCTACTGAACACACCCCACCCAAAAAAAATAAATAAATAAAAAATTCGAAAATGCCTATTCTACCCTCGAGAAGGCAAACCGGTACTGCGGAGGTACGATCGGTCGGAGATGCAGTCGTGGGCGACGTCGGGGTCGAGGAAGAAGGGGAGAGTATATATATATATATATATATATATATATATATATATATATATATATATATATATTTTTTTTTTTTATATATATTTGGTGGAATGTGTTCAGTAGGTGATGGGGGTGCGAATAGCCGCACCGTTTTGGATAATTAGTTGGTACTTTGGCGTTGGAAATTGTAGACTCCGTCCACTATGTTTCAAAATAATGACACTGATCCTGGTTGAGTGTTGAGTGGGACACACACGTCATATCTTGAAATTAAAAATATATATATACTTGCAGAAAGGGTTGATTTTTTGCAGGTAAGTTATCTTGGTGTTATAAATCAGGGTTTTTTCTAAAGGCACTACCAAATTTACTGGGGGGCAGCCCAAAAATGTTTATAAATATTACAAGTTTGCCATCAGTTTTTTTTACTTGGGGGCAGCCCAACAATAGGTATAAAAGATAACTTTTCTATTTTTTTTTCTCTCTCCCTCCCTCTACTCTTTTCCTCTCTCCCTCAACTCTTTTCTTCTCTCCCTCTACTTGTTTCTTCTCTCACAACATTTCTAGGTCATAGAATTAAGTCCTAAATTTTTTCCCAAATTTTTCTTCCTTTTCTTTTCGAGAATTATCCCCCCAAAAAATTCTCCTATCTCAATCATGTTTGGCACAAATTTTCTCCCAAATTTGTCTAAGATCAGCTACCAAAAAATGTTTCCACTCATACTCAAAATTAGAAAACATAAACATAAATATTAGGTTTAGAATCACTTTAGGGTTCATGAATAAATTTTTCGAACATTATAATTCTCACATATTTCTTGAAACTCTAACCCTAGAACACGACAAATCGTTGTGGTCGTTCGGCTGCTACAGTTTCAAATAGGACTGCCAGGAGCCTGGCAGTCCTACATTAGTGTAGGACTGCCAGGGGACTGGCAGTCATGTATGAAACTCTCTGTGAAGAGAGTTTTATACCCAAACTCTCTTCAGGACAGGACTGCCAGACCCTTGGCAGTCCTAGCTTAATGAAGGACTGCCAGGGGGCTGACAGTCCTGTATGAAACTCTCTGTGAAGAGAGTTTTATACTCAAACAGAGAGTTTGGGACAGGACTGCCAGACCTCTGGCAGTCCTAACTTAATGAAGGACTGCCAGGGGGCTGGCAGTCCTGTTACTCCTGTATGAGTCTCCTGGTATGCTGTTGTGAACCATCACATGGACAGAGTCTCCTGGTATGCTGATGTGAACCATCACATGAAAGTGTGGCCTGTGATTGCATGTACAAGCATGCTCCTGGATGCTGGCAAGACGAAAAAGGTGATTTAGCATAGAGAATGTGATTATGTAAATAAATGAACCAAATCAAGTTAGTCAATTTATATATAAACAAAATTCAAAGTTCCACAAGTAACTGCAGAACACAAAGTAAATAACTAATAATATGATCCATCTTTCAAGATAAACTGTTTTGAGTGTTATAAATTGTCCAGCTAATCTGCGACATATTTGATGTGTTATTTTGGATTTTAAACCCACGTAACTTGGCAAACTATTGCATTTCCTACATATATAATAACATGATATTATTTTTGACATCTGAGAACACCATAATGAGAATAAAATGATAATGCCTTCAGGTATACAAGAGACAATTATTGAGGTTTTTCGGATCTGTCCAATCCGAATCCTTTCAATTCGTAATGTTGTAGTTTCAGCGTTCATTATGCCTAAATCCAATGCTCAAGTAAGAAAAAAGGGTAAGACTGCGGAACAACAATCATGCTGGAGAAATGTACCATCTTTAATTAAACTTTTCCATCTTTAATCAAACAGATACAATATGCTTTGGGGGCATCATCTACAACTTCGGCAGGTTGATCTTGTCCGATGCTAGGCAGACATGAACCTTTGCATCTCATGTATTTCTGCTGACTGATTCCAGAAAATAATTTTTACTTATTTATTAATGTTCCAATATCTACATGTATAATGATTGCCAGTCTCCTGACAGTCCTAACTTAATGAAGGACTGCCAGGAGGCTGGCGGTCCTGTATGAAACTCTCTGCGAAGAGAGTTTAAAGTTTGGGTCAGGACTGCCAGCCCCCTGGCAGTCCTAACTTAATGAAGGACTGCTAGGGGGCTGGCAGTCCTGTATGAAACTCTCTGTGAAGAAACTCTCTTCACAGAGAGTTTGGGTCAGTACTGCCAGCCCCCTGGCAGTCCTAACTTAATAAAGGAATGCCAGGGGACTGACAGTCCTGTATGAAACTCTCTGTGAAAAGAGTTTGGAAGACAATCAACCAAACTCAAAATAAAAAAAATAAAATGAAAAATGAATTCAGAAATTACGGTTATGCTTGTGAAAAATGAATTCCAGGTAGCCAACTTTAAATTATATCATCTGATAATGCAACAGGCATCATAGCTGCATTGGTTTTATACCAGCAGCATCTCAGTTTTCACAGCATTCTTGTCTATCCAGCATATTATTTGGCTAACTATACTCACAAATAACAATCTGACAGGGCCGGTTCGAGAATTCTCGGAACCTAGGCAATCATGAAACACGAGTACGAAGTAAAGGAGATTGATATGCCAATCTATTATAGCATAACATTGAGCCAAAGAAGGCATCACAACTCAAAACTCAATATTGTTCATCACAACATTCTCACACGCCAACCATTACCAAACCGATTGATAAATGGCAGAGTTTCACAATCTTCTTCAAACTAACACAAAATATTGTTCAGTGCATCACACCCTCAACAAAGAGGCGTTCTTCGTGAAATCAGGAAAAAGAGAGAGCAAGAAACAGAGATGCCGCGAGCGCTAAAATGCCTCTATTCGGGGTCCGTATCCAAATTACGACAATCGGATCCAACTTACATAAAAAATAACAACATATATATCCGACAAAATATCCAACAAGTCAAGTTTCCAAACAACAACATATCCTTAAAAAAATATCCGACAAATTATCCAAAATGAAGTATACGACAAAATACCCTAAAATCCACAAGTTAAGTTTTCAAACAACAACTACATCCAAATACAAAATGATTTTGAACATCCAACTACATATCATGCTGGGCCTTTGTACGAGACTCCATATTATGCATGAAGAGGAACTCGACCTCATCGTCGATGCGCTCCAGCTCGTTGGTGATCGCGACACAGTTCTCACTCTGGCTTCGACCGAGCTTGGGGTGCCGGTGGCTACGTCCGAGACCGAGCTTGGGACGCCGGTTCGAAAATTCTAATCGGACGCTCGAGAGGATGTCCCTCGCGTTCCTTTCGCTTTGACGCGGTGGGACGTATTCTTTTGTTAGCGGCCGGAGGACTGTAGGACAACATACAGTTATTAAATAATAGAAACAAAAATAGACAACAATTAATCATCATGTTAAGAATTCCTAATGTCACCCCCAGTGCTATATTAGGACTGCCAGGGATGTGCCAGTCCTACTGTAGGACTGCCAGAATCCCAGCAGTCCTACTTTACAGTAGGACTGCCACATCCCTGACAGTCCTAATGCTGCTCGACTGTAGCAGCCGAACGTCGTGTCGTGTTCTAGGGTTTGGGTTTCAAGTAATGTGTGCGAATTATCGTGTTCGAAAAATTCATTCATGAACCCTAAAGTAATTCTAAACCTAATTTATCAAATCTTTTTGGAGATTTAACAATTATTTGATTTGGAAAAAAAATTAGAAAAATGTAGAGAAAATTAGGGAAGAACATACCTAGACTTAGATGATTGTTTCGACTTGCGTGTCATCTCTTGCAATAGAGTGGTGGAGGAGAGAGTGGTGGAAGAATTTGGAATGGAGTGGTGGAGGAGAGGTGGAGAATAGTTTTAGGGTTTGGAGAGCTTTTGGAAGAGGGAGAGGAGAAATGAAGAAAAGAGATAAAAATATGGGTTTGGGGGGGTTGGGCTGTCCCCTAGCAACTTGTGGGCAGCCCCTAGCAAAAGTTTTACCTTCTTGGACTGCTCCCAAGTAAGGGTTAGCCCCTAGCAAAGAATGTGGTGCCCTTAGAAAAAAAAAAACTAAATCAATGATTGGCTGACATCAATTCGAGAATGTGTTTTCTCGTGTATATACAAAGGATTACAATCTCAACCGCATTTCGTAGTTAGAACAAATCAACCTTAGATGGCTGCTGCTGCTGCTGCTTCATCCTCTCTTCCACTCGCACTCTTCTTATCCTTCCCCAACAACAACGAAACCAAGCGCTCAAATCCATCGTCCGTCCTTCCCAGACACCACCACCACCACCACCAGAAGATCCTGACCGTCCACGCGTCCATCTCCGCCCAGCCGGCGGTCGCAGCTCCCGACGACCTCGTTGCTTCCATCCTCTCCAAGGTCTGTCATGTGAATTTTATGGTGAAACTTGAAGTCATTCAAGCCACAAACCTAAGTGGTACTTGATAGCTTGGTTAATTAATTAATTAATTAATTAATTATTAACAAGAGCAGAGCAGAGCAGGATTGATTGTTTGTGCTGCTGTGATGCCTTCCTCCTTCTTCTTCTTCTTCTTCTTCTTCTTCTTCAGGTGACAGGAACTGACCGAGGAGTTGTGCTCCCCAATGAAGGACACAAGGAGGTAGCTGATGTCGCAAGACAGCTCGGAAACTACTGCGTCGATCAGCCCGTCAAGTGCCCACTAATATTTGGAGGTTAACCCCTTCCATCTCTTTAAATGATGCTCTATTCTTCTAGAGCTATTGTGGATCAATGGATGGATGTGTATACTAATGGAGGATTAAAACTTCATTTACTAGAGAAAGATTACAACTTTGGTGGCACTAGCGGATCCATGATTATAATTCACTGGGGGCACAATTATAAAGGAGTTAGGAGACGACGCCTTCAAAAAAAAAAATTGGAGTATAATAATATGTTAAAAAATAAAAATTCACTGGGGGCCTCGTCCCCCAGTCCCTCCCAAGTGGATCTGCCACTGCTTGGTGGTGAGGAACAAATGAGCCTCCCACTTATTTATAGGGCCACAAAGGCTTACAAGAAACTATTTCTGGAATCGGCATATTCTAGTAATTATTCTTAGAAATTCTAGAACTAGATATTTATAAGAAGATTTCTAGAACATCTAGGAAGATCATGAGTCTTCGTGAAAGATCCCGTCTTCCAGAGGAGTCCACCATCTTCTAGAAAGATCTTGAGTCTTCCAGAGGATTCCAACCTCTTCTAGGAAGTTCCGGAAGCTTCCATCATAAGCCTGTTTCGTGAAGAGTTATACAAGTCCGTCTCGATGGGAAGCAAACTTGTGTGCGTGACATTAATCACAACTACTCCAAAACTGGTGCCAGATCGTCGTATAATATATATCGTCAAGTTAGGACTTACCGTTGTTTTGGGTTGAAGTAGCAAACAAACTTTAGGGCTACTTTGGTGTCCCATTTGAAATGGAAAACGATCCATTTCAAATGCTAGACGCCAAATGGTGCTCTTGCGAGCGAGTGACATTTACCATTTTCAGCCAATTTTGTAGGGTGAAAACGGCGAATACAGGAACCAGTTTTCATTTGCCATTTTTGGCCAAAATGCTGATGGAAAAGACAAACACCCTATTTCAACCATGAACCAAAGTAGCCCTAAAATCTAAATTGCTTAGTAGATTGAGGAAGTTTTAAGTATATGTAGGGTATAACCCAGGCCACAACCATCACTTTTTATTTATTTATAAATTTCTTACTCTAATCAAGATTTTAGAAATCATGCTAATGTTTTATGCAACGTCTACCATATATTAATGAGATTGCGTGTTGGCTCTCTTACGCGAACTATGTTAGTCCCGACACAATTTTCGATAGAAAATTGATAAAATGAAACAATTGTAAAAACAACGTTTCGATGCAACACTTCAAAATAGGTGCTTTGACAGAGATCCTTGGAGGATTTTGGATAACGCAAATCTAAAAAGATTTCGTTATAGCAGCAAACGAAAGTAGTACTTCTAAAAAGAAGTATCCAATCGAATTGCTAGCTAGCAGCAGCAGCGATGACAGACGATGGATGGAAGAACATCCTGCTGGGGTGAAAGATCACCGTTGCTCAAAGCTTAATTCGCCCCACACGAACAACTTCTAGAAACCAGCAAGTTCGACGGAGAACTTTGGAACACTCCGCTCTTCTGACTCCTCGGATGGCGTACAGACTCCTGTACAAAGTAACGTTGGTGCAACTCTTCTCTTCTCTCTCAAAGTCTGTGAAAATTCGTAAGAAATTCTGAACACTTGTCTTGTACTTGTATATCTTGCACTTTGAGAGAGAAAAGACCTTATATAGGCCCGCGCTGCAACTGCCCAGTTAGCAGAACGTTCGGGACGTGAAAAAAACCGTTCCAAACGTGCTGTAACCGTCCAGATCATGCACAGACACGATCTGAGTCAACTGGCGCACAGCACGCGCCACTTGCGCCACCCGCGCAACGTGCGCACCCCGCAACTTAAGCGCACTATGCGCCTAGCGACGATGCTGACGTGCTAAGTGCAAAGTGCGCCAACAAAACGCCTCATGAGCCCATAAGCTCGAGTACGAGTCCGAGTCGCTAAGCCCCTACGGGCTTGGCTCTATTGGAAATTAATTTCCAAGAGCAAAAAGTATGAATGTTTCATTGTTGATTTGGCCCTTTTTCCCATTAGA
Source organism: Iris pallida (assembly GCA_029216955.1). Classification (NCBI taxonomy): domain Eukaryota; kingdom Viridiplantae; phylum Streptophyta; class Magnoliopsida; order Asparagales; family Iridaceae; genus Iris; species Iris pallida. Next base: position 8,041,166 of record JANAVB010033020.1, on the reverse strand, counting down.
AAAATACTCCCACATGGCACACCCATGTGCACCTCCACACCACTTGTGCATCTCTAAACAAGCATAGCTTATATATAGAGATACATTTCTTTTGGCCTAGCCGATGTGGGACTAAAGTTTTCAATGCAAAGGCCAAAATTCCAAGAAACTACATGTGCTATATTCAGATTACTTCCATCTTCAAATTAATATGTTCACTCTGTATTGTTTGTAATGTCGATTCAGTTGATTGTTACATTATAAAAAATATGGGGAACTAACTATTAATGATGATATCTCATGAAATTATGCCATACCGGTTGCTCAGAATGGGACGTGTTGTACTGCTCGAATCCAACATCACCTGGAGGAGGATATAGGAGTGCACTTGGCCGCCTTATATTCAAAACAAATGAAATGGTGCAGGTTGTGGAAGCCCCTGACGTTGTCAGAAACAAAGTTTCCTTCTCTGCTCTAGGATTCATTGATGGGGAAGTTTCCTTGAAAGGTAACAAACATGACATTCTTAGCATTAGTAATATCCCGAGACATTAAATACTTGTTACATTGAGAGTTGTCTTACAAGTCAAGATGATTCCGATTATGGCTAATTAGTGTTTAGACCCTGAATTTTATACCAGCTTAGAGTTTAAGCCCTAACATGTCCAATTAGAGACTTTGAACCCTAGATATTCATTTTTTTGTATATTTTTCTCCATTATACTCTTCCTTCCCATGCATGGTCATGAAACTTTCTACGTAGGTGGGCAAAGATTAAACAAAAAAAATAAAAAATCTAGGACCTAAACTTTACAATTGGACATGACAGGACTTAAACTCTAAGCTGGTATAAAATCCAGTGTCTAAACTCTAATTAGCCTTTCTGATTACCAGGGGCGGATCCAAGTAGATGGTGGGGTGGGCTGGAGCCCACCCCCAAAATTTTTTTTTCTTATTTTTTCTGTATAGTTTTTTTTTTTCTGATTTTTTTTGTGGGTGTTAGCCTGCACCCAGCCCACCCCAAGCTGATCTAGCCCACCCTAGTATATATTTCTGGATCCGCCCCTGCTGATTACGCTAATATGCAGCACATTCCTGTGATGTTTGTTGCAGCATTTGGTTTTATGTGGTTTAAATTTTTGTTGGGTGCATATATGTCAGGTAAGCTGAATGTATTAGATGACAAATGGATTCGAGTTATATTTGAACCCCCTGAGCTGAAGATTGGATCGCTGGGGTTTCAGTATGGTGGTGAGAGTGAGGTTGAACTGGAGATAACCTACGTCGATGAGAAAATAAGACTAGGGAAAGGATCCCGAGGCTCTCTCTTCGTTTTCCTAAGAAAAGGTCGATAAACTCGAAGAAGTAAATTAAAATTGTCATTTTTGTGTGTGATGACAAGGATTTTTCAAGTTGACATGATACATTCTGTAATATATATGTATGTATTTATCGCCATAATTTCGTTGCTATTATTTATTTTCACAAATCTTTTGTAACGTCGTGGTGTCAAGGAATCATTCCGAGGTTGTAAACTGCAGTACCAGTGATAACTCACATGAGAATAACATGGCTCTCACATGAGAATGATCAATGTTCAACATTTAGCTCGTAATTATTTTCGTTAACAGAAAAATATGGATATAATTTTAGTATTTTGGAATGACAATCACAAATTATCTAGACCATAAATTGTGTGAATTCTGAAACTTTTTATATATTGTGCTTCTGAAGTCATCGTAGAAAAATCAGTAACTTTTATTCATAAACATGATCCTTAAGTAGGTTGGTAAATGAATTGAGATGATTCACTACATGGCATAAGAGGATTCAAAAAGCAGACCCGGAGGGGTTTTGTTGCTGTTTGTATGTCATTTGACTGATGCAAATAGAAAAAGGAATATAAATCAAATGTTGTAATAATAATAATAATAATAATGTCCGAGCTCTCTAGCCTACAGATATTAGAACAGACACCCGTAGGGGCCAGCAATGTTCGAGTCTCCCAATTGTGTGCGTGAAATTTCAAAAAAAAAAAAAAAATTGTAAGGGAAAATAATCTTCCATGGCTCCAAAGTGAGCCGTCTAAGCTGTCATTATATCATGGTCCATTTTATTTTTTTTAAAAAAATTATGTAAACAAATGTTAAATAAAGTTTAAAATTATTATATATATTCAACATGGAAAATCAAACTCAATCAAACAAGAAGATTACCTCCCACCTTAATCACATGAGTTAGAAGAGATATTTGACTATAATTGAATAATGTTCTTTGTTCTAGCTCGTGTGGTTAAGGTGGGAGAATTTTTTGTTGTTTGGTTGAGTTTGATTCTCCATTTTGAATATATATAACAAATTTAATTTCTTTTCAACAATTTTTTTTTACATAATTTAAAATTTTAAAAAAATGATTGATGATATACATGGCTTAGACGGCTCAATTTTGTGTCGTTTTGAAATCCCTTTATAATAGTAGAGATATTAATAACTGTAAGAGAAAAAAGAAAAAAAGAAAAAACTATATTGACATGTGCACCTCACGTGCTGAAAATAGTAGATAAAAGAGGAGAAGAGATCTCTCTCCTCCCTCTCATTCATTCCAAGTTGTGAAAGGAAAGGGAAAGGAAATGTTGAGGCAATCCCCTCATTCTAATTGTGTCTTCTCATGTCTGAAAAAAAACGGAGGTCCTTTGTTTGGTATTCATTAACACCTGTTTTTTTTTTTTTTTACTTTGTCATTTTATTATTATGCCCCTAATAAAATACTATTTTTTATTAATGTCAGAGAGGGAGAGGGAGAGTGTTCCTTGTAAGTACTCGGCACAGTCCATAGTAAGAAAGAAGGCTCTTCCCTCTATTATCTATATATATATATATGTTGGACTTGGAGTGGGTTAATTTAGTTGTTGATATTTGGTTATAATAATTTGATGAGGACAGAGAGCAATTCCTATACGAATAGTGACGGTGGGGAAGAAGAGGGGTGCAGGAATCCAACTATTGGTTGAGGAATACAAGGATAAGATCCAACACTATTGCACCATAGACGACCTTCTTATCAAGTCCAATCCCAAAAATACCAGGTATTATATATAATAACTTATTTATCCAGTGACACCTAGAATGCTTTCCTAAGTTCTCTTTAGACATGGACAATCACATCTTTCATGGTGTGAGGTGGGCCGGCCCGGGCCCATTGTTGACCGGATTTGACCGGGCTTGTGCCGGGCCGGGCTCAGTGTCACGCCCCAGAAACAGAATACTGGAGAGCGGGGGAATGACTCAGCCAGCTACGTATTATGGGTAGATGAATACCGTATAATACGATCAATGATGTCTAAAGGACGAGGGGGTGCATACTACATGAAAGTCTCACTATGGTCATTTCACATCTATTGTCTCAATCATTCAAATAAGAAACAGAAATAGAGAACATGTAAGATAAAGCAGTAAGGCGTCCCAAACGTTCAGTCAAAATGTTCTTGATATCTGGCTTTACAAAACATAGCCAGATGATGTAGCAAAGTGTACACAATTGTTATCAGCTGCAGTCTGACTTAATTACAATTATGTAAAAGTAAGTACAAGACAATCCGACTAACATGTCGGTGCCAAACGGCAAGGTATTAAGTAAATAACAAAACGAGTGGGGAAGTAAGGAACCCACTCGAGTCCTCCTGCGATCATCCCTCTAGTATTGACCATCTTGGAGGTGGAAGTAAGCTGAGTCCTCGGGAACCGGCTCTAAATCTGGCCATGCAAAACCAGAGAGGTTAGACATCTAATAGCAAGTACCACAAGGAAGCACGATATGAGGAATTAAAACCAGTAATAAGAGAATATGATAAGTAGATCTCTGCTTGCCACTGGGATTCACATAACATCACGACACTTCGAACCAACCTCCCAACCAAACAAGGACAGAAGTTGGCCCGTCATGTCCTGACATTCTGATCATCTCAGTTAGGTAACAGAGTAGGTACAGTACACAAACAAATCAATTTAAACGGCCATGCAACTACTACGGCTTGCTACTGTGAGTTCCAAGTTATCCTGGAATTATGCAATAAAGGATTCCTCAGTTCTTACTATGTGCAAGCAAGGCTAGTCTATCCAATCAATCAATTGCGTCAATCATGTATTTAGACGAGTCCCAGCGGGACGCTCGTCGTTAGTATTCCATGTACAATTAAATAGTATAAGTAGATACCGCTCCCTGTCCGTGTGGCAGATTTGCAGTACCTGTGGGAACCAGCCGGCCTGTCGGGCACTTAATAGTCCCAAGAGGGCTGCCATGTAAGAACTCGGAAATCCATTCTCTCCATGCAATCATTATTTTATTTAACTTAATAGTCTCTACGTTGAGTGAAATCCCATGCCGTGGATCATGGTCATTCAGAATGAGTACTTTCGTACGGGGTACGATATGCACAACTCTACAACGATGCCCGTGCGGTTAGGTTGTAGGTCTTACATAGCGTAATACAACAATCCAAACTAACCACGGAATAATCATGCATTGACCATAAAGTACACATGCTTCTTTTGTAGAAAATAAATAAATATATTGAAGCCTGCATGTGTGCCTGTATGTCAATATTCGGGATCGGCCAATCGATTATAATAGTTCATAGTTAATATGAACGTGTCTCATTCATTCAATTTAATAAGACGACTAGCCAGTCTCTTAGTTCCAACTAGGAACGCATGATCAATTATTAGTCAAGTAACAGTCGGGGTCAATTCGTGACAAGGCATAAAAGTCAAATTAGTATTAAGCATGGTCGAGTCCATAACTAGTATAAAATAGTTGGTAACATATTCTTAAAGTCAAGGAAAAGATCTACAAATTTCATGTTGGGAGTTGGAAGAAATTCTAGCCACAATTCAGTCAATTAGGACATATAACAGTCAGAAACAACCAAAATAGGCATTACGCGGCCTATTCTGCGACATGCATGCGGACCAACTGCGACATGCGGCCTATGCGGCCCAACCGCGACACCATATGCGGCTCAACTGCGACATGCGCCTCATGCGACTCATGCGCGACACCATATGCGGCTACTGCGACATGCAGCTCATGCAACATGCGCCTACTGCGACATGCGCCTCATGCGGCTCATTCGCGACACCATATGCGGCTACTGCGACATGCGCCTCATGCGACATGCGCCTCATGCAACATGCGCCTACTGTGACATGCGCCTCATGCAGCTCATTCGCGACACCATATGCGGCTACTGCGACATGCGCCTCATGCAACATGCGCCTACTGCGACATGCGCCTCATGCGGCTCATTTGCGACACCATATGCGGCTACTGCGACATGCGCCTCATGCAACATGCGCCTACTGCGACATGCGCCTCATTCGCGACACCATATGCGGCTACTGCGACATGCGCCTCATGCTGCAGATGAATATAGAAACGAACAAAAATACATTTTTGCCATAACTTCCACAAAATAAATCGAAATCCAACTTTTCAAAAGCCAAACTTTAGTAGAATTAAATTCTCTACAACATGGAACCACTTATTTTCGAAAACAACAATGTTTGATAGATCAAAACCCTAAAATTCATATGAAAACCCAAAACTTAAAACTTAATCTACACCCAACCATCCATGGAAATCAAGAACTTCAAGACCTAAACTTGTAGAGGAAGAGAAGATGAACAACATAGACAAAAAAAATAAATGGGGATGCATGAAATCCCTCATGGTGTGTAAGATGTACTTGCCTCTCACAAGTGGGTTAGGGTTTGGTGGAGGAGTAAAATGTGAATGAATGAAGAGAGAGAATGAAAGAAGAACTTTTATATCAAGGTCAAGTGGATCTCCACCATTCATTCTCTCCACCAAATCCAAGCCATCCATTCCTTTCCATGTTGAACCAAACCACACCAAGTTGGTTTACCATGAACCGAAATGAACCAAGAGCCAAGATAAAGCAGAAAATAAAATACAGGAAAATTAATAAGCGCGAAATTGAAGAATTTAAATACAGAACAAATGCATGATAAATAATGAATAAATACATTCAAGAAGTACACGTATAAATACTTATTCTGGGAACGGGGAGTGACATCTCTACCCTCCTTAGAAAAATTCCGTCCTCGGAATTTCAGATCCAAGCAGGACAGAAATGTCAGAGCTAGACTAATCTAAGTACAAGTAATTTGAGTAAGTAGCTATTCTACAATGTCAAATAGCAAGTAATATATCTATGTTTAACAATCTACGACATCAAGCAATTCTACTCATAAGGTGGCAAGCATGAGGAGTTAAAACAATCAAGGTATACAGAGAGAGATATACCTTGTGAGTCAAACAGGTGCAGATACTGTGATCGGATATCATCCTCACGTTCCCACGTTGACTCCCCTAAAGAGTGATGACCCCAAGCAACCCGGACAAGGCTAATTGTTCGGTTCTTGAGTATCTTCTCTCTTCGGTCCAAAATGGACACAGGCTGTTCCTCGTAAGACAGGTTGGTACCAACAACCAGCTCGGAATGATCAAGGATATGGCTTGGGTCCGATACATACCTTCGCAACTGAGATACATGAAATACGTCATGCACCTCTCGTAACGAAGGTGGAAGGGATAAACGATAAGCAACATCGTCTATCCTATCAAGAATAACAAATGGTCCTACGTATCTCGGACTCAACTTCCCGCGAACGCCAAATCTAATGACCCCACGGGTAGGTGAGATCCGCAAGAACACGTGGTCCCCAACAGAAAACTCTAGCGGCCTACGATGCTGGTCCGCCCAATGACGATGCCGATCCTGCGCAACTCGAAGTCGCTCTCTGATTCCCTTAACCAATTCAACTGTCTGAACAATCATTTTCGGACCTAACATCTTCCTCTCTCCGATATCATCCCATGCTAGTGGCGACCTACACTTCTTACCATATAGTGCTTCAAATGGCGCCATCTGGATACTGGCTTGATAACTGTTGTTATAAGAAAACTCAACTAAGTGCATGTGGCTCTCCCAAGATCCTCCAAAATCTAGGGTGCAAGCTCGCAACATATCTTCTAGGGTCTGAATTGTTCTTTCTGATTGCCCGTCTGTCTGGGGATGGTAAGCCGTGCTAAATTTTAACTTGGTACCCAGACTATGATGTAAGCTCTTTCAGAAATGTGATGTAAAGCGGGTATCTCGGTCTGACACAATGCTGACGGGGACTCCATGCTGCCTGACTATCTGCTGCATATACAACTCTGCCAACTTTTCTGTAGATTGCCCTACTCTGAAAGGAAGAAAGTGTGCCACCTTTGTAAGTCGATCTACTATCACCCAAATAGCATCTTTACCACTTGGTGATCTCGGTAAACCGGTCACAAAGTCCATTGTGATATGTTCCCACTTCCATTCCGGGATAGGAAGTGGTTGCAATAACCCAGCTGGCCTCTGCTGTTCTGCCTTCACTTGCTGACATACCAAGCAACGGAAAACAAATCTAGCTATCTCCCTCTTCATCCCGTTTCACCAGAAGTGCTGCTTGATATCTCGGTACATCTTGGTCCCTCCAGGGTGTATAGAATATTGAGAACTGTGAGCTTCTGTCATAACCTCCTGTCTGATATCTCCACTAGGCACACATAGGCGTGATCCAAACCTAAGCGTACCATCTTCATGAATTTGCATCTCCTTTCTGAGTCCTGACTCACATTCTGCTCTAAGCTTCTGAATCCTTGGGTCCTGTGCCTGAGCTGCCTTGATCCTGTCTACCAAGTCGGATTGAACTTGTAAACTTGTTAGAACTCCTACATCACTATGAAGTATAACTTCGATGCCCATCTCCTGAAGGTCTTCTAAGATGTGCTTCTGGGTTGTCAACATAAATGCGCCGCCTCTCCTGCTAAGAGCGTCTGCTACCACATTAGCCTTGCCTGGATGATACTGAAGCTCCACGTCATAATCCTTGATCAACTCCAACCATCTTCTCTGTCTCATGTTCAGCTCCTTCTGAGTAAAGATGTACTTCAGACTTTTATGGTCTGTGTACATGTCCACTCGGTCACCATATAAGTAATGCCTCCATAGCTTCAAAGCAAATACTACTGCTGCCAACTCCAAGTCATGAGTTGGATAATTCTTTTCGTGGTCTCGAAGTTGCCTAGATGCGTATGCTATCACCTTCCCATGTTGCATTAGGACGCACCCAAGTCCTTTTCCTGACGCATCACAATATACTGTAAAACCTCCGGGTCCAACTGGCAATGTAAGAATAGGCGTTGATATCAACTTCTGCTTCAGATTCTCAAATGATGCCTGGCATTCTGCCGACCAGACGAATGGCACATCCTTCCGTGTCAAGCGGGTCATGGGTGCTGAAAGCCTTGCAAAGTCTGATACGAACCTTCTGTAATATCCTGCCAATCCCAAGAAACTCCGCACATCAGCTACGGTCTTGGGTACTGGCCAACTCTCTACGGCTTTTACCTTCTTGGGATCCACTGCTACTCCAGCTCCTGATATGATATGACCCAAAAATGAGATGTGATCTGACCAAAACTCACACTTCCTGAGCTTGGCATACAACTGGTTCTCTCTCAGAACCTGTAACACTTTCCTGAGGTGGTCTTCATGCTCTTCACTGGCAGAATATACGAGAATGTCGTCAAGAAACACAACGACAAACTGATCTAAGTATGGCATAAAGATGCGGTTCATCAAATCCATAAATATTGCTGGAGCCTTGGTCAAACCAAACGGCATTACTAAGAATTCATAATGTCCATACTTCGACCTGAATGCTGTCTTGGGAATATCCTCCTTCCGAACCCTCACTTGATGATACCCTGAACGAAGATCTATCTTGGAGAAAACTCTAGCTTTGCTCAACTGATCAAACAAGTCGTCGATCCTGGGTAGTGGGTACTTGTTCTTTACTGTCGCCGCGTTAAGCTTCATGTAATCAATGCACAATCTGGATGACCCATCCTTCTTCCCCACAAGTACCACTGGTGCTGCCCATGGTGATATGCTAGCTTGGATGAACTTCTTCTCCTTCAGTTCCTCTATGTGCTGATATACCTTGGCCTGCTCTGAATCCGCTATTCTGTAAACTCGATCTGATATCGGTTTAGTTCCAGGTGCCAATTCTATACTGAACTCAATATCTCTTACTGGCGGTAGCCCTGGAAGTTCTTCAGGAAATACGTCTAGAAACTCTTCAACTACCTTCGGAACTGGAACTTCTTCCATTGCTGTTATTACTCCCTGCTCTTACTGAGTTGCCTCTGATCTGACTAAGGTGAATCTCTTCATGCCTGGAATATCAAAAGATACACTCCCTCTACGACAATCTATCGTCGCATGACTGTCTTTCAGCCAGTCCATGCCTAAGATAACGTCGAAATTTCCAACAGGAAATTCTATCAACCGGGCGGGTAAGGAATGTCCGCAAACTACAACGCTACACGCTAGAATAACTCTACTAACTCCTACGAGCCCATTGCCAGTGAGTATATTCAACCTCCCTGGCAATGCCTCGAACTCCATTCCTAGCCGTGTCGCAAATTGTGCAGATATAAATGAGTGTGATGCTCCTGAATCAAACAATGCTACTGCGGGATATGAGGCGACGAGAATGTTACCTGCCACAACATCTCCCGATGCTAATGCCTCCTCCAAGGACAGAGTGAATGCCTGCCATCGACCTCCTTGTTGGTTTCCATGTTGCGGCCTAGCCTGGTGCTGCTGCTGGCCCCTGCCTTGATGATGCTGGGGTGGTCTATGCTGGTGTTGCTGCATCGGCGGTCCCTGCTGCCGAAATATCTGAGCCTGTGACATTAACGGACGCTGGGCCAATGGTCTCACTGCCACTGCTGGTCCTCGATACTGACCTGCCCCTGGTGCTGGCAGAGCAGGAAACTGCTGCACTGGTCCTCCTGACCTCGAATTCATGGGACATGTGGTAACCCGATGATCTGGATTTCCACATATCAAACACAGTCCGTTCAATGTCCGACACACATCTCTAGTGTGCCCCATCTTCCCACAATAAGTGCAGTCCGCTGGGGGTTGCTGATTCTTCTTCTGTTGCTGCTGCTGCCTGGGTGGTGGTACTGGCCCTCGCATTGCCACATCGTGAATGCGAATGCCAAGGGATGGTGCTGTTGTTCGGGGCGCTGCTCCCCCTCCTCCTTCAATCTGACTGTGAGATCTCTTCTGACCTCCAGTCCTTGCCGTGATCCTCTGAATGGTGATCTCATGCCTTCGGGTTGCCGTCAATACCTCATCAAAAGTCTGGTAATTGTGCCCCTCTATCAATTGCAAGAGCTCAAGATGAAACCCTTGCTGGAACCTCATAGCCCGTTGGCTCTCCGTTGCTACCATCTCTGGGGTGAACCTGCTCAATCTGCAGAACTCCGCTGCATAAGCATCTACCGTCTTGCCGACCTGCTTGAGGTTGATAAACTTCTGTTGTAGCTCAAACTGTGCCACAACCCCATAGTACTTGGTCTTGAACCTTGCAGTAAAATCGTCCCAAGCAACAGGACGTCTGATGCCCACTTCCTCTGATTCCCACCAATCACGTGCGAGATCCTGAAGTAACAACTTCACTTGATCCACACGTTCTTCTGCCGGCACCTTAGCTGCTGTCAGAATAGCCTCAATATCCTTAAGCCATGCATCTGCTGAGATGGCATCCTCCGTTCCTTCGAAACGGCGGGGATTGAACTTGCAAAACCTGGTTGATGCTACTGAATCTGGCCTCGCCCCTCTTTCCAAAGCTGTCTGCAATCCTTGGTTGAGTAGTACGTTCTGCTCTTGCAACTGAGCATGCATGCGCTGCTGGGCTAACATCTGGTGTTGCTGAGTAGCCATCATCCCTCTCATGGTCTCTAGAAGGGCCGGTGTGTCCACTTCCACGGGGGTAGGTGGAACTGTTGGTGGTGGTGGAACCTCCGGATACCGCGATCCAGCTGCTGCCTCCACTATCACTTCTTCTTGAATAACCTCTTGGGGTAGTACTGGCCCTTGTTGCTGACCGACCTGGTCAGGTTGTCCGTGTTGCTCTTGTTGTTGTTGTCCAGTCCTGGCAGATGCGGACGAAGTGCCCCTAAGAAAAGGGACAAAAGAACAATCAAACGATCGGACAGGAAAGATCAATGAAGTCAAGGGATACTGGAATGTCAAGCTGGAGTTGAGAATTGACGAATCATGAGGTCAAGGGGGAACATGTGTGATTGAGACATCCTATAAACTAAAACACCCCACAAGTCTGAAATCAGACCTGCATGGGCCACCACTAAAACCTTGTCACGCCCCAGAACCAGAATACTGGAGAGCGGGGAAATGACTCAGCCAGCTACGTATTACGGGTAGATGAATACCGTATAATACGATCAATGCTGTCTAAATAACGAGGGGGTGCATACTACATGAAAGTCTCACTATGGTCATTTCACATCTATTGTCTCAATCATTCAAATAAGAAACGGAAATAGAGAACATGTAAGATAAAGCAGTAAGGCGTCCCAAACGCTCAGTCAAAATGTTCTTGATATCTGGCTTTACAAAACATAGCCAGATGATGTAGCAAAGTGTACACAATTGTTATCAGCTGCAGTCTGACTTAATTACAATTATGTAAAAGTAAGTACAAGACAATCCGACTAACATGTCGGTGCCAAACGGCAAGGTATTAAGTAAATAACAAAACGAGTGGGGAAGCAAGGAACCCACTCGAGTCCTCCTGCGATCATCCCTCTGGTATTGACCATCTTGGAGGTGGAAGTAAGCTGAGTCCTCGGGAACCGGCTCTAAATCTGGCCATGCAAAACCAGAGAGGTTAGACCTCTAATAGCAAGTACCACAAGGAAGCACGATATGAGGAATTAAAACCAGTAATAAGAGAATATGATAAGTAGATCTCTGCTTGCCACTGGGATTCACATAACATCACGACACTTCGAACCAACCTCCCAACCAAACAAGGACAGAAGTTGGCCCGTCATGTCCTGACATTCTGATCATCTCAGTTAGGTAACAGAGTAGGTACAGTACACAAACAAATCAATTTAAACGGCCATGCAACTACTACGGCTTGCTACTGTGAGTTCCAAGTTATCCTGGAATTATGCAATAAAGGATTCCTCAGTTCTTACTATGTGCAAGCAAGGCTAGTCTATCCAATCAATCAATTGCGCCAATCATGTATTTAGACGAGTCCCAGCGGGACGCTCGTCGTTAGTATTCCATGTACAATTAAATAGTATAAGCAGATACCGCTCCCTGCCCGTGTGGCAGATTTGCAGTACCTGTGGAAACCAGCTGGCCTGTCGGGCACTTAATAGTCCCAAGAGGGCTGCCATGTAAGAACTCGGGAATCCATTCTCTCCATGCAATCATTATTTTATTTAACTTAATAGTCTCTACGTTGAGTGAAATCCCATGCCGTGGATCATGGTCATTCAGAATGAGTACTTTCGTACGGGGTACGATATGCACAACTCTACAACGATGCCCGTGCGGTTAGGTTGTAGGTCTTACATAGCGTAATGCAACAATCCAAACTAACCACGGAATAATCATGCCTTGACCATAAAGTACACATGCTTCTTTTGTAGAAAATAAATAAATAAATTGAAGCCTGCATGTGTGCCTGTATGTCAATATTCGGGATCGGCCAATCGATTATAATAGTTCATAGTTAATATGAACGTGTCTCATTCATTCAATTTAATAAGACGACTAGCCAGTCTCTTAGTTCCAACTAGGAACGCGTGATCAATTATTAGTCAAGTAACAGTCGGGGTCAATTCGTGACAAGACATAAAAGTCAAATTAGTATTAAGCATGGTCGAGTCCATAACTAGTATAAAATAGTTGGTAACATATTCTTGAAGTCAAGGAAAAGATCTACAAATTTTATGTTGGGAGTTGGAAGAAATTCTAGCCACAATTCAGTCAATTAGGACATATAACAGTCAGAAACAACCTAAATAGGCATTATGCGGCCTATTCTGCGACATGCATGCGGACCAACTTCGACATGCGGCCTATGCGGCCCAACCGCGACACCATATGCGGCTCAACTGCGACATGCGCCTCATGCGACTCATGCGCGACACCATATGCGGCTACTGCGACATGCAGCTCATGCAACATGCGCCTACTGCGACATGCGCCTCATGCGGCTCATTCGCGACACCATATGCGGCTACTGCGACATGCGCCTACTGCGACATGCGCCTCATGCAGCTCATTCGCGACACCATATGCGGCTACTGCGACATGCACCTCATGCAACATGCGCCTACTGCGACATGCGCCTCATGCGGCTCATTCGCGACACCATATGCGGCTACTGCGACATGCATCTCATGCAACATGCGCCTACTGCGACATGCGCCTCATTCGTGACACCATATGCGGCTACTGCGACATGCTCCTCATGCTGCAGAAGAATATAGAAATGAACAAAAATACATTTTTGCCATAACTTCCATAAAATAAATCGAAATCTAACTTTTCAAAAGCCAAACTTTAGTAGAATTAAATTCTCTACAACATGGAACCACTTATTTTCGGAAACAACAATGTTTGATAGATCAAAACCCTAAAATTCATATGAAAACCCAAAACTTAAAACTTAGATCTACACCCAACCATTCATGGAAATCAAGAACTTCAAGACCTAAACTTGTAGAGGAAGAGAAGATGAACAACATAGACAAAAAAAATAAATGGGGATGCATGAAATTCCTCATGGTGTGCAAGATGTACTTGCCTCTCACAAGTGGGTTAGGGTTTGGTGGAGGAGTAAAATGTGAATGAATGAAGAGAGAGAATGAAAGAAGAACTTTTATATCAAGGTCAAGTGGATCTCCACCATTCATTCTCTCCACCAAATCCAAGCCATCCATTCCTTTCCATGTTGAACCAAACCACACCAAGTTGGTTTACCATGAACCGAAATGAACCAAGAGCCAAGATAAAGCAGAAAATAAAATACAGAAAAATTAATAAGCGCGAAATTGAAGAATTTAAATACAGAACAAATGCATGATAAATAATGAATAAATACATTCAAGAAGTACACGTATAAATACTTATTCTGGGAACGGGGAGTGACACTCAGCCCAGATTAAGGATCGGGTCGGGCCATGCTGACCCGGAATTACAAAATCCAAGCCCAGTCCGGACCCAGACCCGGATAGGTTTGGACCGGGCCCGGGTTAGCCTAGTGTACCATGTATTAGGCTACTAGCACCAAGACCCCCTCTCATTCCCATTTTTTATTTTGCTCGGATTTGAATTCGAACCCATGCCCACTTCTTCCCTCCCTTTCTACTGACGGCAGTGCTACGTTGCCCGTGGGTTTGGACCGCAGTCCTGGCCCGCGGGCCACGTGTTGCACGCCCATTGGCGGAGGGGCGGGGTGGGCCCGCGGTGGTGCAAGGAGGGGGGACACGCGGGCGCACGGTCACCCCCCGCGGGCAAAAAAGAATTTCCGTTCTACTGATACCACTAGACCGCCCCTTGGTGGTAGGTAATTAGATAACTTGTATGGGCCAAACATTAGAAATTTTGATATCTTCAAAATTGTACACTAGTAACTGTCTATATTACACTATGTTGTTATATAGGTTTCAAACCCTCATTGTGCTCTTTGTTCCTTGTGCTATTTAGGCAACACCTAGTGTCAAGCTTCTCTTTTGTAGTTGGGTTTGTGCTGCTATCCTGACATTTTTCACAGCAATGTGCAGGCCCAGATTGAAGCTGAGGACATGGGCGTCTTTCAACAACTCAGATCCGAGGACTGGGTAAGGCCTTGATTCTTTTAATTTTCATTTTGCAGCTAATTTATGTGCTCTATACAACATCTTTTATTTCTTTATTTGTAGGATAATATTTGCATAAACTATGTTGTTATGATATGTAAATATAATCTTTCACATGTTTCAAAATATAGTATTGATGTTGAACAACTTCTTGTATTAATGGTTGGCCAAAGGTTGTGCATTCCACTTGCATATCAGAATCTCTACAGCTCAACTATTATGCACAGTTTAGGTTGTCAAAATTTTGAACTTTGTTTCCTAAACATTTGAAACAAGAATTATCATTTCAAGGTTGGTATTTTACTTAAGGTTTGTACATGTACAATGCATATAGAAAGCCAGTGTCAAGCCATGCATAATTATTGACACATTAATTTATGTGGAAAGCGTGATCTCAGCTTCAAAAGATGTAATGAGAACCTTGCAGGCCAATTATCATCTATTGTGCAAATCAAACATTTTATTTCTTTGGTTTTTTCGCATATACTATAACTCCCCCAATCATGTCTATTTTTAATAACATCTCCTAAATCATGTGAATGGAATATTCCACTTTAGCCCGAGTTAATTTAATCGGGGGTGGGGGGCTCATAACTTCATTTATCCATAATTTGGGATATACATATGCATTTCACGTGATTTGGGGGATTTTTTTATAGTTTACTCTACTTTGCATGAATCACAAGTCGAGAACAAAAATGTCAATGATGTTCGATTGCTTGGTAAATTTTGATCTGCCATTACTTACAACTTCAGATTCTAGTAACTAACTATAGTTATTTATATCAGGTGGTTGTCTTGGATGAGCATGGAACAGATCTCCGGTCCGAGCAAATGGCCAACTTGGTGGGAGATGCAGGGAGAACAGTATGAACTTGACCCTGTCCTCTCATTTTTGCAAAAGTTAGTTTGAATCATTGATAGAGCTTGACAGTTAAGTGCATATTTGAGTGTAATCTCCCTTCTTGAGTGTTCCCTCCCCTAAGTCCCCTTATCCTCCAAAGTTCCTTTTTTTTAATTCACAGACCACAAACTTGATTGGTGTATAGATTACTGGTATCGCCTCCTGTGATTAGCTAAAAGTGACATTACCTCACTTTATCTTTTGAGTGATTATCCGAAGTTGCATTTGTATCCAAGATATGGAAAGCATTTTCAAGGAATCAGTAGTACATACTCCACAATGCAAAGGGATCAGTTTAGGAGAACAAACGTAAGGAGCAGGAATTCAGAAAATCTTGGCATCGTGAATTTGCATATTACATATGTTTGCTGATGGGACTTATTGGATTTTGAGATTCTTAACTCAAACTTGAGGAGGAATCTGGGAACTTTTCATGGATTGTATTCTTAGTATTATGATCCCATTTGAGAACACGTACCATTTGTCTTGACTATAGATCAAAAGACAATTATTTGGTATGTATGTTTTTTTTATCAAATGTGTCTATGTGATTAACAACAGTAAATTGCGTTATAGTCAAGGTCTCTCAAACAACATTATATTTATTTGCTATACTGTTATGATCGTGATTGTAATATTTCAAAATTTCAACCATTGTAGTGAGATGTGAGTTCAGTTTCTGTAAAATATGTGAACATTATCCCTTAAAAAGAGGGGGGAAAATATTCTCATATTTGTTTTACCTTCCTTTGCAGGGATCATCAAGACTTCTGTTTTGCATTGGTGGTCCATACGGTCATGGACCACAAGTGCGGCGACGTGCTAATATGACAATTAAATTGTCTTCCATGGTTTTGAATCACCAAATTGCATTAGTAGTGTTATTGGAGCAACTTTATAGGTATGCCTCGTACATCAAGAGTTGAAGTTTGATTGTGGTATATAATTCATTAATAACTGATACGAGAGCAGAAATGTCCAACTAGATCAACTGACATTAGCTGCTCTACTTATTAAGTGGTCAGCATCTTTCGTCCAAGTTTATAACCTAAACCGTGTTCGGTCTGAATTGATTAGCTTTTGTGGGGGTTTATAAATTATAATCATTTTTCGTGTTGATAAATCGGCCATGAAAGGGCAACATTGGAAAGGCAGTTGGAACTATTAAACTCTTATAGGAATAGTCCTATACCGATTCCGATACTGCCGATACTACCGATACC
This sequence comes from Iris pallida, assembly GCA_029216955.1. Taxonomy (NCBI): domain Eukaryota; kingdom Viridiplantae; phylum Streptophyta; class Magnoliopsida; order Asparagales; family Iridaceae; genus Iris; species Iris pallida. The sequence goes on along the minus strand of JANAVB010033020.1, from coordinate 8,024,243 downwards.
GATTCCGATACTCCGATCCGATACCGCCGATACTACCGATATCGCCGATACCAATACTTATAGGAATAGTCCGATACCGATACTGTGAACCTTGGATAAATGCTTTTGTTTTTATTGTTGGTGATTCAACCTGAAGTAATTCTTTAGATTTAATTTCCTTTTATATGGATATCCGAAGATCTTCTATTTATATATTGTATTTATGAGCTATACAAGGATAATCACCTCATGGTGGTGCATCAACCCACAAATTAGCATGTGTCGTATCATTTTTAATTTCCTTAATTCATACTTTTTGGTCCAATCCTAAGGACTCCTAAAATTTCCCCTATCCTGTGATTGCTTTCTATTCGCAGGTACGTACCATCTCAAACATTTGGTCTTATTCTCATGTGGCGCCATCTCTTACTAGTAATGAATTCACTTGTTGCTTATAATGTTGTCTGTTGAATTGCCAAATGCCACTCATCCATCTTGACTTTCTCATGCCAACCATGCTCAAGTTTCCATTTACTTGGTTGAAATTGTTTTTTTCTCAGTTTTGTACTGAACATAGCGAAATTGTAGTCTCTTAATTATATGAATTCGTTATCGCCTGCATATCCAGTTACACGAATAAGAACCAATATGGCAAAGACTCAAAGATGATTGAGTTAATCTGCTGCATCACTTGCAGACCATTTCAATGAGAGTTAGGGATCTCTCTTCATAAAAAAATCCTAGAAAAATGAAAATGAAGATGAGAACTTAAAAGTGTCAAAATATAATGATTATAAGTTGTGTTTCTTCGTTTCTGTTTTCAAGGAATTACTAAAATCGAGCTGCATTCCTTTTTCAGAGCGTGGACTATCATCAAAGGGCAGAAGTATCATCATTAGTACATTATTTTCTTGATTCTGGTTTGCCTCTTAATGTGAGTCAATCTACCGATGGATACATTATTTTCTTGATTCATTTGGGTGGTTGTTAATATTGGCTCCCTTTTCTTTCCTTTCCTTGTCAGAATTTCCACTGTGGGGATATTTAACATCGGCTCGGTGATGCTCTCGGTTCGAGTCCATTTACCGTTCCGGACTCGTGTGGTTGCTAAGAAAGTGAGGAGAATTAAAAGAAAATCGACACTTATCCTACGTAAAACAGAACAACATAAACGTAAATAATGCGTGCTGTGTACATACAAACTGGTTAGGAAGAGAATGACTTGTGCTGGAAGTTCATACATGAAGCAAGCAGTGCCATTAAAGCTTGAGAACGCAAGCCAGAAGTTGATCATGTAAGATGTGTGTATCGACGGACATAATCATGTACAAAATTTGACAAGATGTACCATTTTATTATTGGTGGACTAAATGTACAGGTGCAACCTTATGATTATTGTTCCAACAACATCAAAGTTTGGAATTGTATCTGTCTAAGATTGTATTGGCATACCCAGGCCCTTGTGGCCAATGTTGGTTGGTCCATTCAGGTTTCTATCAGTTCCTTTACCATAATTCTATCACATGAGTTTGGTAAACCGTATTTGGAGGTGGGATTTGGATTTTTATGGATTTGGAGACAAATCCTTGGAATCCTATGTTTGGTTGGAGATGGATATATGGAAATGATGACAAAATCCAAAACTTGGATTTGGTTGGATTTTGGAGGAAAAAAAATTCTTTAATAATGTCGTTAAAATATTTATATTTAATAATTTTGTTAAAAATTAGTTAATCTTTAATAATTTCGTTAAAAATATTTATTCTTTAATAATTTCTTATAATCATAATTAATTATAATTAATAATTTATTAGTAATATTATAATATTAATTAATAATTTGTTAATTAGTTAATAATCATAATTTACTAGTATTATTATATTATTATTATAATATTAATTAATAATTTATTAGTATTATTATAATATTAATTAATAATCATATCCTATGTTTAGTATTATTAATTAAAAAATTAGTTAATTAGTTAATTTTGTTATAATCATATTAATAATTTATTAGCATTATTATAATATTAATTAATAATTTGTTAATAACTATTTTATTATAATCTTAATTAATAATATTTTAATCACAATTATAATCATATTTTATAATAATTTAATTAATAATATACTAATCATAATAATATTAATTTATAATTACTATTTTTAAAATATTTAATTTATTTAATTAATCGTTAATTATTAATTATTAATCAATAATTATAATTCGTTAATAAAAAATTATCAATTGTTAATTATTAATTATTAATCGTTAATTATAATTTATAGTTATTAATTATTAATTATTAATCGTTAATTATTAATTATTAATCTTTAATTATTAATCGTTATTTATTTAAAAATTAACTAATCATTAATTATTAATTTTATAATTAATAATAACTAATCGTCAATTATTAATTATTAATTACTAATCGTTAATTATTAATTTTATAAATAATAATAACTATAATTAATCATAATTAATTAATATCTTAATTATTGATCATGACTATAATTTAATTATTAATCATAAATCCAAATCCTATGTTTGGTTGGAGTTGGATTTGAATCTTGAAATCCATGATTTGGATTTTGAGGATTTCCAAATCCAAATCCAAATAGTGAAATCCGGTTACCAAACAAGCCTATGTAAGGCTTTACCCCTATTTGCAAGCTTGATTCTTTCCTCACACCAAACAAAGCCACTTCTTTGTCCAAAACCGAACTGACCACCTTGTGACTAGGGGTGAGCGGTTCGGTTCAAACCGAACCGTATATATGAAAACCGAAATAACCGTAAACCGTATTTCTCAAGACCGAAAATGGAATCATTTTTATAAAAACCGAACAAACCGAACCGAATTAATTCGGTTCAATTTTCGGTCGGTTCAGTTCCATGGACCAATGTGCCGGACCTTCAAGCAAAATGAGTCTATTTAAGTAATAATTTATTTTAAAAATATGACATTATTATATTTATGAAAAATATTAGTATATATAGATTGAGGGTAGAGAGAGTGTGCTCAAAGAAGTATTGACAAATAATAAGAGAAGAGGGTGCGCTTAATTAGGGGTTACAAAACATTAGTATGTATAGATCGAGGGTAGTTTGATAAATTACTAAATCTAAATCGATTTTCGGGCCGGTTCGGTTATCCGGATCAAGAACCGAACACCGAACGGTTATTTCAAAATTTTAAATTTTTAAACCGAAAACCGATCCGATAACCGAAAAACCGAACCGTTTATCACATTTCGATTCGGTTTTCGGTTTTCAACCCATATATGCTCACCCCTACTTGTAACTGGAACAGTTCATGTTGATCATGTGCTGTGAGGGTTAAGTAATCTACCCTTCAAACATATGGTAGAAGATGAGATCGTGCTAATCTGCCCTTAAAACACCAACATCTTATACATCATTATTGTCAACTATATTTTCTTTTATTCCTTCATGAATAAGTTCTTTAGGATGGACAACCAAGAGTTCATACACTACCAAAATACACTCAATTAGCGACGGATATTTAGCGACGAAATTTTTCAGTCGGCGTTAGCGGCGGATTAGTGGCCGCCGGCCGACTGATTACCGACCACACGCCTTTGCCATTTTTATTTTAATTTTAGGGGGAGGAAAGGTCGCACATCCGTCGCTAGACTGTCGGAGTTATAGCGACGGATTTACAGTCGTCGCTACACAGTCGATTATTTGGCGGGAATTGTGTAGAGAATTGGCGGGACATAGCTTCGACGACTTAGCGACGGATATTCAGTCGGTACGTATCAAAAAAGGCGACTGCTGGGCGACGGGTTTTTGCCAGTCGCGAGTCCGTCGCTATATATACGTACCAGACTTTAAATGAAACGGCGGGGGAAACTTTTTGCAATCCCCCCAAATTCACTCTCTCTCCTCTCTCTCTCTCTCTCTCTTTCTCTCGCCGGTGTCGGCTTCGGTGATCGGCATCGGTGTCGTCGTCGGCGTCGGCGTCCTCTCCTCTCTCTCTCCCGAAGGTAACCCCCTTTCTCTCTCTCTCTCGATATATCTCTCTCTCTCTCTCTCTCTTGCGGTGTCGTATAGGGGCTGGGCGGCGCGCTTGGGGCTGGGCCGTCCGGGGCTGTGCGGCTGGCTTGGGTCGGGGGCTGGGCGGTGGGCTTGGGACGGGGGCGTCGGGGACTGGGCGGCGGGCTTGGGGCTGGGGCGTCGGGGGCTGGACGGCTGGCTTGGGTCGGGGTCTGGGCGGTGGGCTTGGGACGGGGGCGTCCGGGTCTGGGAGGCGGGCTTGGGGTTGGGGCGTCGGGGGCTGGGCGGGGGCGTCGGGGTCTGGGAGGCGGGCTTGGGGTTGGGGCGTCGGGGTCTGGGAGGCGGGCTTGGGGTTGGGGCGTCGGGGGTTGGACGGCTGGCTTTGGTCGGGGTCTGGGCGGTGGGCTTTGGGCGGGGGCGTCGGTGTCTGGGAGGCGGGCTTGGGGTTGGGGCGTCGGGGGCTGGGCGGCTGGCTTGGGTCGGGGGCTGGGCGGTGGGCTTGGGGCGGCGTCGTCGGGGGCTGGGCGGCTGGCTTGGGGCAGGGGCGTCGGGGGCTGGGCGGCTGGCTTGGGTCTGGGGCTGGGCGGTGGGCTTGGGACGGGGGCGTCGGGGTCTGGGAGGCGGGCTTGGGGCTGGGGCGTCGGGGGCTGGGCGGTGGGCTTGGGGCGGCGGCGTCGGGGGCTGGACGGCGGCGTCGGGGCGGGTGCGTCGGGGCTATTTGCAACCGACGCACACCCATAAGCACTCTTCATATATATATATATGCAACCGAACTACTGGGCGGCGGGCTTGGGGTGGCGGGCTTTGGTCGGGGGCGGCGGGTGGCTTTGCTTCTCAAATTCATCTGAGTTTATATATTGGCTAAATAATGTGTTATCCATATTGGGTGTTCCATTAGTTTGGTGGTGTTTGGATTAGTAAATATGAATATATATGGGGTTTGGATTCATGGTGTATATGTTCACTGTCTCAAGGACAGTGCGAGTTCTATCAGTTGTGTGCTTCTGTATAGATGTATATATCTATACATCTAGCTGTGATATACATATGTGTATGTGACAATCTCAGTTAGCGACGGACTAGTTACCGGTTAGCGACGGATATTTCCAGCTCCATTAATTGCATTAATCTACGGTACGACATGGTGATCAGGACATAGTCCCTGCAGCCATTCGACTGGCGAGGCAGAAACTATGTAGCCATAGATAAAGTTGCCTGTCCTCCGACCCTCATCCCTCGGCAATGATGATACGGCAACCTATCACTATATCTTATATAGTAGTAGATGATGTCTTAGTATTACATTAGTGAGTTCATCTTGATTCTGTTACGTCCTTCAGATACTAGATACGATAAGAACATATACTACACGATATGTATACAGAATATAGATGATTCACACTAATGTATGCTAGAATGAATCTTGGGTTGTGTTCTGAGCCATCCGTTCTCACACTTAAAACACATAGGAATTAGTAGTGTGAGAGCGCCGGAGAGAGTGAGAGCGCCGGAGGAGGAGGGAGAAGAGAGAGAGAGTAAAATGGTACGACATGGTGAAGTAGTACTGTATTTTGGCTCCAGTTCCAGATCCATTTGCATTAATCTACGGTACGACATGGTGATCAGGACATAGTCCCTGCAGCCATTCGACTGGCGAGGCAGAAACTATGTAGCCGTAGATAAAGTTGACTGTCTTCCGACCCTCATCCCTCGGCAATGATGATACGACAACCTATCACTATATCTTATATAGTAGTAGATGATGTCTTAGTATTACATTATGTGAGTTCATCTTGATTCTGTTACATTCTTCAGATACTAGATACGATAAGAACATATACTACACCATATGTACAGAACATAGATGATTCACACTAATGTATGCTTGAATGAATCTTGGGTTGTCTTCTGAGCCATCCGTTCTCACACTTGGCAAAAAATCGAATTTTTTATACTTTATCGGCTTTCGAAAATGTACTCAAATTACATGATGGTTCCTTTAGTTAGCTTACTTATGTTACAATTATATTATTTGTGACTATCGATCTTACCATATGGCACCCATGACCCGAGGAGTGGCACGTCGTTTGAGAAAAACAGTGAATGCTGAGGTGGCTCCTCCTACAGTTAAGGAGGAAGTGGCACCGGTTGCTAGTGAGACCGGGAGTTCTATTCATCCAGCACCGGTAGCTAGTGAGACCGGGAGTTCTCTTCAAGCAGTCCTTGCAAGGGACGACATCTCTCCTCACGCCAAAAATCTCGCTTTTTCGAGGTGGTTGCGTGATCGTATCACTGAGCATTTGCGTGAGCAGCGTGGTTCTCATTAGCTATTAGTACTTATTTGTATTGGACTATTTGTATTGAGTTGTTTTTGTATTAGACTATTGTTTTCCATAAATAAATTCACTTTATTTATTTTGTATCTGAGAAAATTACAACTGTAGGAATCTAATCTAGAAGACGATTACTTTATCCCTTGGACGATGCGATGAAGAATACTCGAACTTTGAAGAACTTGGACAGCAACTGGGCAATCTCTTTGTTCTCTCTGAAATTGTCTGTAGTGTCTGATGAAGATGAAGAAACTCTTTTTTATAGAGTTCAGGATAACTGTCCTTAAGCATACGCTCAGGTAGTTACTTGACGTGTGCATAACTGCAGGGACGCATGGCGAATTCTGATGGAGACACATTAGCGTGCGGTTGAAAGTAGTGGAGCATGTTCAGGAGAGATTGATGGCCTGGATGCCACATTGCATAACTTCTAGAGAAGTGGATAACTGGTACAGGACACGTGAGAACGTGTGTTGACTGTAATCCTGGATATGGTTGCTGTAATACGCTGCCTCGTTGAAGGAGGGTTATACGCTGACTTGGATGATGTAGAAACAAAATAAAGCTGATACGCTTACTGGAGAAGAAAGGAGTCGTACGCTCACTTGATGAGGAAGGAGTCGTATAGACTTCATACGCTCACTGAAGAAGGAAGGAGTCGTATAGACTTCATACGCTCACTGAAGAAGGAAGTAGTCGTATAGACTTCATACGCTCAATGAAGAAGGAAGGAGTCGTATAGACTTCATACGCTCAATGAAGAAGGAAGGAGTCGTATAGACTTCATACGCTCACTGAAGAAGGAGCCACGTGGCCATCATCAATCTTCTCTGATAAGCCATATCTTCAAATAACTGTCAAAAGATTTTCTCGAGCGTCGTGACTGCAGATATGACGGCTGACAGACTGTCAAAACTGACAGTAATGATGGCTTTGCATTAATGATCTGCTAAGCTGTCCTCGTAAAAGACAAAACCAACTCTTCGAATACATATACGACGGTTGCTCTTTTCATGACAACTATCTTTGCACGAAAAGACGAGACGTCAGATTCATTCTTCATTTAATATATGCTGTACTGCCACTTTAAGAAGAAATAATAAAATATCCACTAAGCGTATGACTTTTGATAAGCGTATGGCCTTGAGCGTAAGGATTAAAATGACAGCGTGTCATAATTTTCCACATCCTACAAGACCCCCTTCAAAGTTTTCGAACTTTATGAGTTTCAAAAGTTCGAAATTACTTTGAATAAAAAAGTGGGAATGAGTCTTGACACGCTGGCATTAAATCTGTTTATGCAAAAATGAATTTATTAAATGTCATGATGACTCTTCATTTTTCGAGACTGATTGAATCTGATTTATGGAGGAATATGAACCGCCAGCAAGCTTTGTTATATAAACTGAGAAAATTCAGTTTTTGACATTCATATTTCTTGTAACCATGACTCCAAAGGAAGCGGCTGAAGAAGAAGCACAAAAATTAGGTTTCTGTGCCCATGGTGACCCCACCTTTGGAGGCAAAGAACCGGAGCCCTTCGTCATCGAGTTCAAAGATGACCCCACGCAGTTAGCCAAGAATTTCTTGGGTTACTTCGGTCTGGACGGCACCTCTACTTCTGATGGGCGGAGCCTCGCAGAGAAGCGTGAAATGCTCGCTGCTCTATTACACCGCATGGGGGTCCGAAGCGTAGAAGAGTTAGGCGTCAAACTTAGCCGCTCTGGAAAATAGAGCGTGACTTTTTTGCACCCCTTTCTTTCCCTCTCTTTTTTGTTTTGTAAGGCCATCAGTGCCTTTAATGAAATGAATATTCAAGAATTCTCTGTTTAGTATAATTTTGTGTTGAAAACTAATCATGCACCAATGAATAACTATAGATTACGCTGTAGGTTACGCTGTCTTCCAATGTTTGTAAGTTACGCTGGATAGCGTACATCAATGAATAGCATGCACCAATAAATAGCTGTAGGTTACGCTATCTTCCAATGTTGTGGAAAGCACTCTTTGAATATTTCCAAGGCTATGCTGGTTTCCAAAGTACACGTAGCACTCATTGCATATTTTATGAGCGTTATTTGTGGATCCTTCCCAAGAATAGGCTTGCGCTCCATACTTTAAAATAGACAGAAGAGTTTCACAGAACTCATCCCCATCTTCTTTTTCTTCTTCTCTGAAAATGAACGTGAGATTTCACTCTTGAATCAGAAAGCAAAAGCTTCTAAATGTTCGAATTCTGAGCAATATGTCAGACATTAGTTTGCCAATTCTTAGCGTCAAACTTGAAGGTAAGTCCGGCATAATACATGTACTGTTTTTGCTGTTGAAAATAAGCTTTCTGTCTCTGAGCGTGCTTGACCAACCAGTACGTTTCATATGACATTTTTGTTGATTTAATTCTCTTCTTCATGCTGTTTTCGGCAGAAACTTGGCTAAAGATTTTCTTCAGAACTGGCATTGGTGATATGGATGCTGTGGAGAATGTCCTTCTGACACCAACATCAGGGAGCTCATACGCTTTTGACGCGTACATCAGACAACTCAGAACTCTTCGTGGGATAGAAGGGTCTTCCTCAGATGGTTGGAAGAGCCTTTATACACGAGAGTTGGATGGTGGAGTCAACTCTACTACCGAGAAATCGGGTAGTAGAGTTCCTTTCACGGGAGAACTAGGAATTGTATCCCAAGGTTTGGATACATTCCTGTCTTCCTTGAGGGGTTATCCCCATCCACCAATTGTATTGGCAGCACCACGACTTCGGGCTGCCATACTCTGTGGTTCTCCTCTCGTCTGAGAGAGAAGACCAGAGTTTGATTCCTGCTGATCTGGTCGTGACTGAGACCCAGACAGTCAGGAATTGCCACCAACAACGAACCTGACGGAGAAGGTCCGACGGAGAAGATCCAAAGAAGAAGATAGATCTCTATTCGGTTATCGTTGTGGTGTAGAATGAAAATCCAAGATTTGTAATAGATTTCTATTATGATTTGTAAGAAAGTCTAAGAAAATGTAATAGACTTTTTATAGTGAAATGGAAATGACAATTCTTCTATGCTCAATGATTTGTATTTGTGGATGAATTGTGGACATGATAGATAATAAAATCATCTTTTCTGTTTTAGAGTATATAATATTATCAGAGGTATTATGGACATGATAATATATAAAAACTCGAAAGAAAATAGATTGATTTCTATGCAGAGGTCAAAACATGACAAATGAGTAAGTAGATTCGGAATTGATTCAGAGGTTATGAAAACATGATAAATAACGAATCCCCACTTGATAAATTGATAGAAGATTATGAACGGACGAACCGTTTAGGAAATGATGAACGGATGAACCGTCGAATGAATGTAATAAATGAACGGATGAACCGTCAAGTATTAATGAATGTATGAATCGTCGAATGAATGTGAGAAATGAATGGATGAACTGAATCCCGGGAAAGAATACGTCCCTTCGATCTTTGTAACCATATGCCTATAAATAGAGCATATATTTGAGTAGAAGAATCATATATCATCCTCTTTTATCCACAATGTCTTCTGAAAAGAATACAAAGAAGACTGAAGTCGTCTCTGAAGTTACTGAAGGTGCTAAAGAGCATCTTCCTCCGCAGAAGAAGGAAATGGGTGAAAGCTCATCTACTCCCAAGCCGCCAAAAGATATCGACTTCCTGGACGAACCAGGAGAAACCGAAGAAGAAGAAGCAATGAGGCTGGCTGTCTGTCAGTTCTTGGTGCGGTCAGGAAAAGATGTATTAAATTCTTTTGCTGATTATGTATGTGGCCCTTGTCCCAAGTATGAGAGGGATGACAGTGATCTTCCATGATGATGTACTCTTTTTTTTTTCTTGAAGAATTTGTCAAAATAAACTCTGTTTAAAGAAACTTTGTTTACGATGTATCCTTCCCACTTTACATCAATTTTGCCTTTATTCACTGATCTTTAGACTCAGAAATCAAAAAGACTAAATATTTGAGATAGAAAATTCAGAGGTAATATGGACATGATTTTCTATACAAGATCTTTATTAAAACCACTGGGGATCTAATAAAACGAAATATCAAATTCTCTGGAAAGATGATACATGGTGGAATATCAATTTCCTCTGGGGATAACGATATCGAAATAACTTTTGTAAAGAAGGATTTTATATTTGCTGGGGAATGATGAAAATATTATACATAATATTTCTTTAAGAATTTGCCATTGATAGGCATCATCATGACTTTCCCATCCATAGAGGCAAGCTGGTATGCTCCGTTAGAGAAGACTTTGTTCACTACGAATGGGCCTTCCCATTTCGCATCAAATTTGCCTTTGCTCATATGTGTCATGGTCATAGGACGTCTGACAGTAAGGACCAGTTCTCCCTTCTGATATGCTCTGATTTTGACTTTCCGGTTAAAAGCTTTGGAGATTCGGGCCTGATACAGCTCGATATTTTGTTGAGCATACAATCGTTTTTCATCTAGAGCTTCCAACTCTTGAAGTCGAAGACGATCATTATTTTCTGTTGTCAGTTCATTGGAGATTGCAATTCTCAGAGAAGGAATCTGGATCTCAAGAGGAAGAACAGCTTCACACCCATATACTAAAGAGAAAGGTGTACATCCAGTCGCATTGCGAACTGTGGTGCGGTAGGCCCATAAACATTCACCAAGCTTCTCGTTCCAGTTGCGTTTGTTGGAAGAAACGAACTTTTTCAAGAGTTTGATGATTGTTTTATTGAAAGCTTCTGCCAATCCATTGGCTGCTGGATTATATGCTGTAGAAGCTAAATTATTAATCCGATGATCGTCGCAGAATCGAGTAAATTTCTGACTGACGAACTGCGGTCCGTTATCATGGATAATACGCCGAGGAACACCAAATCGATAGATAACATGATGTTTGACGAAGTTGATAACACTAGAAGTTTTAACTTCAGATAACGGGATTGCTTCAGCCCATTTGGAAAAGTAATCGGTTATTGCTAAAATAAACCGATGTCCTCTTGATGATGGTGGGTTGATGGGACCAATGACGTCCATGCCCCAAGCTTCAAAGGGCCATGATGCCGCTGTTGGATGTAAGAACTCTGACGGTTGATGAATAAAGTCTGCATGGATTTGACAGGCTTTACATTTCTGAGCATATTGGATAGCGTCAGCCACCATCGTGGGCCAATAATAACCCATACGTTGGATACGATCTTGAAGTTTAGGACCTGGTTGATGAGCTCCGCAAACACCATCATGTGCTTCACGAATTATCTGTTGTGTTTCTTCACCAGCAATGCATCGGAGGAGAAGACCGTCGTAAGACCGACGATATAATGTTTTCGTCGTATGATTATAATAGAATCTGAGAGATCGACGTCGAATAGACGCTGCTTCACTCGGATTATCAGGAAGTATATCATACAAAACAAAATCTATAAACGGGCGTCTCCAATCTTCAATTATGGCTTCTGTTTCATTAGAAAAGACATATTCTATAGTAGAATCAGAGGAAGACGAGGGCATTTTGTCAAACTTTGATCCAGCATCAAGGTTGAAAGAATCTTTGTCTGGTTTGTGAGGAAAAGCCAAAGCCAAATTATTCTCAACACAGAATAGTTCTCGGTTATAAACTACTATTACTTGCTGACGTCTGATTGGTATAGCTAATACAGCAGCAAGATTAGCTAAAGCACCAGCTTCTGCATTATAGGCTCGTCGAACATGTTCAATAAAGAAGTCTTCAAAAGATGAGGCTATAGAGAGTGATGCTCGATGATAAGGTATCAAATCCTGATGACGAACTTCATACGTTCCTCTGATCTGATTGACAATAAGCTTGGAGTCTCCATAAACTTCCAAATATTGAATATCTAGATGTTTAGCAAGTTGAAGACCAATGAGTAATGCATTGTATTCGGCTACATTGTTTGAACATGATTGATCTAGAGAATAAGCCCTCTGAATAGTTAGTCCTTCTGGGGATACAAGAATAATCCCAACTCCAGCGACAATATTGCTGTTAGGACCTATTCTAGATGCTCCATCAAAGAATAGACGCCAGGTAGGAACTTCTTCAGAAATCAGATTTGAATCCAAGACTTCATCAGGAATCTCATCATATAATTTAGAATCTTCTGGAATTGCATGAGCAGCCAGAAAATCAGCAAGAGCCTGTCCTTTAACCGACTTCTGAGGAATATAATGCATATCGTATTGAGCTAACAAGATTCCCCAATTAGCTAGTCTGGAGTTGAGAATACCAGGTTTCTTCATCATAATCCTGATGGGATTCACTCTGGAAATGACATGAATCGTTTGACCGATAATATAATGTCGCGTTTTCTGAACAGCAAATATTAATGCTAAGCATTCTTTCTCGATTGGAGAATAATGCGGTTCAGCACCCGTCATTGTGCGACTGAGATAATAAATAGCCTGTTCATGGCCATCTTTATTTTTCTGAGCAAGTAATGCACCAAGAGAATGATCCATGGCTCGAACATATAGAAGAAATGGTATCTCCGAGACGGGAGGTACCAAAACTGGAGGGTTCATGAGATACTGTTTAATATCGGCAAATGCTTTTTGACATTCTTCGTTCCAGACGAAAGATACACCTTTCTTCAGAAGTTTGTTGAATGGTCTGCAGCGTCCTGATAAGTTGGAAATGAATCTCCTGATATAAGCAATTCTTCCTTAAAATCCTCGTAGCTCTTTTAAGGTGCGTGGAGGACGCATCTCTTGAATGGCTTTGATCTTCTCGGGATCCACGTGTATACCTTTAGCGGTAATGACGAAGCCGAGAAATTTACCACTAGAGACGCCCATGAAGGACTTAGTAGGGTTCATTTTAAGTTGATGCTGACGCATTAAATCAAAGATAGTCTTCAAATCTTGGATATGATCCTCCTTTCGTCGACTTTTGACTGCAATATCATCAACATAGCATTCGACTATTTTTTGGAGATGTTCGCAGAATATAGTGCTCATTGCTCGCTGATATGTTGCTCCTGCATTCTTGAGACCAAACGGCATCACTGTATAACAGTATGTACCGATCGGCATTCTGAAGGAAGTGTGTTTTTCATCATCTGGGAACATTTTGATCTGGTTGTATCTCAAATACCCATCCATAAATGACATTCGTTCGAAACCACATGTATTGTCGATCATGACATCAGTAATTGGAAGAGAAAACTCGTCTTTAGGACAAGCCGCATTGAGATCGCGAAAGTCTATACAGACTCGGATCTTGCCAGTCTTTTTAAGGACAGAAACGGTGTTAGCCACCCATTCAGGATGTTGTTCCTCTCGAATAAATCCAGAAGCCATAAGCTTGTTGACTTCAGCTTCAATTGCATCCATAATGTCTGGACGAAATTGTCGCTGTTGTTGTTTGACCGGTTTAGCATTTGGCATGATATTGAGTTTGTGCATTGCAATCTTCGGATCTAGTCCTGGCATATCTTCGTAACGCCAGGCAAAGACATCGATATAATCACGAATAAGCTTGATCATGTCTTGCTTATCTGTTTCTGAAAGACTTTCACTGATGAATATTGGTTTAGGAGAACCTTCTTCACCAACATCAATTTGGATCAGTTTATCTTCGGTAGGAGGTTCTCTCTGCTCGAACCTGAATTCCTATTGATTATCTAATCTTTGAGCCCATTGTTCCGATTCGGGTGATATTTCAAAATCATCTTCATCTTCATCATTTTCCTGCGGGCCATCAACAGAGACCATATTGACGGACAAAATAGAACGATGAAGATCGCCAATACTCGTGTCAGAATCCCAAGAGAGAGAATCAGAAGACTCAGATCGTTCGTCTTCATCGGACTTTGAATCTTCATGGACTATGTTGATAAAGGAAGTAGGAGCAATGTAACCTAAACCACATTTTGTCCTTCCGTATTTTAATGGAGGAATTCGAACATACATTCTTCTTCCTTTTCCATTATTGAGACTGGTTCTAAAGTTATAACCCATATTCTTGATGATATTTTTGGATTGTTGACTGTAGCGACGCAGTTGTAACCTTCCAGTATCATCGTTTATGTCATCTTCTTCCAAGTTAGGAGGATTTTGGGGTCCTTAATAAAAGAAGATCGGATTTTCTCCCTTTTTTTCTAGCAGGGACCACGAAGTATGATTTTTGTATGGATTCCAATGATACGTCTGTATGAAGAGTTTAAACAACCCCTATAGTTAATGACTCCAAGTTATCTAGCAATTGTAAATAACTTTGTACATGATTACAGACATCAATATACTGCAAAGGAGATGCTTCATTAATATTAAATACTGTATTTACAACAGAAGGCTGAGCCTTATCAGACTTAGTCAAATTAATGACAAAAGGGTGAGAGGAAGAGCGATCAGAAGTTTTGTTTCGATTAAGATCGATAACAAAAGGCTCAGAAGAGGTGAGCTCCCTTGAAGAAGATCGTGGATAAGTAGTACGTCCACTGACTGGAATGACTAGAGTATCTGATCTAGCCTGAGAAGGTGGAGGGGGAGTAGTACGTCCACTGACAGGAATTATCAGTGAGCCTTGTGGAGCTTGGGAAGACGGTACAGTAGTACGTCCACTGACAGGAATTATCAGTGAACCTTGTGAAGCCTGAGCAGGTGATGAAGTAATACGTCCACTGACAGGAATTATCTGTGAGCCTTCTTCGGATGATCTAACAGACTGCGGAGGAGTGATACGCCCTTTTACAGGAATAACAAAAGTGCCAACTTTTGCTATCTCATCATCATTATCCATAGCTTGCAAGACTTTTGAGTATTCATCTTTGTACATACGAGCGTCATCGAAGTAAGCTTCAACTCCTTTGAATGGATAGAGATCCGCAACTTCCTTTTGAACTTCTCCATTATCATCAACATATTTGAAACACTGATGAAGGGTCGAAGGAACGATATTATGTTCATGCAAGAATGGTCTTCCCAACAGAGCATTGTATGAGCATCCATGATTGTCGATGATGTAAAAAGTAACTTTAGTGCGAAGATCGCCTATTTGAAATTTGAGACGAATCTTGCCCAAAGGCTCACTTTTTCCTTGATTAAATCCCAAGATGGTAGTGATAGTGCTGGAAAGGCTATGTACAGGTATCTTCAGTGCGTCTAGCATAGCTTTTGGCATAATACTGAGAGCAGATCCTGGATCAATCAGGAGACGATCAACCTTCATAGAATCAATATATCCTGTATGATATAAAGGACGGTCATGTCGATTATCCTCTAGCAGCATATCGTCCTGCGTAAAGGTAATGTTTGGAATAAATTCCAATACATTATGGCAATGAGAAACATGTTCTGTTTCTAATTTCTTGAGAAGAGTTAAGCAGGTTTCTGCTTGCAGCAGTGCTTCACTTAAAGTTTCTCGAGTCTCTTTAGAGAGGCGTAAGAGCTCGAAGATTGATAATTTAGCTGGGGTATTAGCTAATTGAGCCAATATATCAAAATTATAAGGCTTTTCAAGTCCTGTAGGAGATGACTTCTTCAATGGTTTGTCGAAGCGGACTTGTTGTTTGCCTTTGTCAGCTGCTGTTGGTTTAGAATGAACTGTCTCAACAGGAACATTTAAAGGCTCTTCAGTAGAGACTGGAGTTGAAGCTGTAACCGGAGAGACTTCAGAAGTTTCTTCAAGAACTTCAGCATAATCTTTCAGATATACTTTTCCTGACCGAGTTCCAGTATGAACTTCAACTTCAGATTCTGGTTCAACGTCTATAGAAACCATGCTGCAATTCTTTATTTTGCTCTTGGTTCTTTTATGTTTGATGAGAGCTTCATTCCAGAAACCAAGGCCAACACGAGATTGATTATGTCTCATAGTGATGGCTAAAGGTGCTCGGAGTCCCTTGCCTGAGTTCAAACCCGGAGCAGTGGCTAGATCATAACCCATCTTCGCCATCAATTCACGAGATTGTGAACTGTATAAATGAAAAGCAGGTTTGTACCTATCTTCAAATTGAGGTACAGATTTTATCTCCGTAGGGAGTGAATTTCCTGCTGAGATGAAAGTAGAGGTTAGATAAAAATCGGATGTGAAACTAGAAGTCACATTGCATGACTTAGTCTTCCCGAGCTTCTTTTTAGATGAGGAAGTCTTCCGAGGAGAAGAGGAAGACGTTTCAAACTCCGTCATTAAATCCGGGTGAATCCACATGATCTCTCCCTTCTTAGTTGTGACAGGAACAAGTCCGTCATTCTGTGCTGGTGGGATGTTTATAACTTCGAGAGTTACTTTGGGGATAGGAACAATCCCACTTTCCACCATTAAGGGAGGGAAGTCACCGAACTGCATTGAAATTACATTTGCTGTGACTGTTTTGTCTTTGGGTGTTAATGTCACAGCTCCTGATTTAATCATCTCTTGAATCTTCCCTTTTAATACATAGCAAGACCGGATTGTATGACCCAGCATTCTATGATATGGACAGTATTTTGGATGATATGTCTTATTGGCTTCATCAGGCTTTTTAATTTCTGGCAATTGAATCTTATTACCTTTGAGTAAGCATTCAAAGATACCCTGAACATCATCATCATCGAAAGAATATTCTTTTTTCGGCCGAGGAGATCTCTGTTGTTGATTTGTTGGAGCTGGAGTAGCTTGGGTAGTCTTTACTTCTTGACTACTGCTTTAGAGATTGACTTCAAGAGCTTCTTTCCCTTTGCGATTGTTGGGTCGAGTACTATTGCTAGCACTCTGATTTGATTCTTTGGGAGCCATTTGTACCCCCAGACCCTTGAAGGTCTCAGCACTGACCTCGGCAGCCTTGGCACTGACAATGAAAGAAGGCCAATCTTGGAACTGAGTGGACCCTGTCCATATGCTGATAATTGGTAAAAGATTCGACTTGCAAGTGTCGATGGTAACAGCATCGGGAGTTCCGAGAGGCATTTTGAGGGCTTCTCTTCTGAATCTTTCAATGAAGTCCTCGGTGGTTTCGTTATTTTTCTATTTAATTCTTATGAGGGCTGACATGGTCATGTCGTTGAGCCCTTCATAGAATCGTTCAAGAAACATTTGCTTGAAACCGGCAAATGAGGTAATGCACCCATCAGGGAGACTTCTATACCATTCATAGGTCGTTCCTTTGAGACATCCAATGAACACCCGAGTAAGGAGGGCGTCACTTGGTTGCAGTTGATCAGTCATTACTTCAAAATGATTAATGAACTGACTCGGGGAGGTTGTCCCATCATAGAAAGAGATGGTCGGAGGTTTGTATTTTGGTGGATACGATACCTGCTTCCATTCTATCGGGTAAGGTTGCTTGATACCTAACCTTTGCAAACCATCCTTTTGTTTGAATGCCTCGAATTGAGTTCGGAGATTCTTTAACTCTTCAGAAACAATTCCAGAAGATTGGGGAGTTGCAACTTGTTGAGTGTAATTAGGAGGAGGGACTGCAGCATATATACCACCCCCAGCTCCAGACTGACTTGGAGTGGGTTGTTCAGGAACATTAGATTGTACCCCCAGAATAGTAGAGGGTTCCGGGTTTGGAACAACAGGAGTATTTAATATAACTTGAGGAGCTGTCTGTTGGACTTGCTGAGTTTGATGCTGAGCTTGCATAAGAGTGTGCATAGCATTCAACGTATCTGCCATAGCTCGCAACTGTTGTTCTAAGGAAGAAATCCTTTGTTCGTGAGCTTCGGTGTTAGTTGAGGGTTCATGATCGCCCTCTGCCATGTAAGTGGTAATCATTCGAGGAATAGATGATGAAACAGTCTGTTCTGAATCATCACTGTGTGAATCAGTATCTTTCCCAGGGCTTTTTACAGGAGTCAATACTGGAAAATTGGACTCTCCAAGGAAGTCTTCTGTGATCTCCGGATTACCACTTGGATGAGAAGAAGAAGAGGCTCTGGTCAAGGCTCCGGTCCTGGATCGAGTGCCAAGATAAACACCATCTTCAGAGTCTGATATAGCATCAGACCGTATGCTACCCCCAATATTTCTGGAAGTCATGTTGACAGAAGCATAAAGAGGTTCATCTTCATCCAACATTGGTTCATATTGAATCCGTTCGAAAACAGATTGTCTTTTTGGTGAACAACAATATTGAATTACAACTCGAGGTTGGAAGTTGCAACCATGCTTTTCATGGCAAATATGAGCAATATCATAGCCTGATGGAGTGTCAATTCTCTGTTTATTTTGCAAATATTCCCGGAGATCTGTAGGAACAGATTGGGAAGTATTTGAAGATAGTTTCTGTGTAGAAACTTGTCTTTTGTTCTTCTGTTTTCTTGGTTCCTGAGTGTATAAAGACTGATTAATTTGAGCCACATAGTTCTTGGCATATTCTGCATCAGGGTCTAATATACTTGTCTCAGTGGAACCGAACCGATTCTGATTAAGCTTATTACGAAGATCCGTAGGAGATTTGACTTTGATATCAGTCTTGGATACTTGTAATTTGCCTTTCTCAGACCGAGAAATTTTGAGAGAAGGAAGATGAGTATTATTCCGACTAGGAGTCGGTAATAATCCATCTTTGGAGGAATTAGCCAAAAGGCGTTTTCCATTGTTTGATCTAGTAAGAGTACTAGTCAAATTAACTCCAGAGGTAAAGACCTTAGGAGTAGAGGAGTTGACTAAAGAGTCTTTCTCCTTGGTTGGCACAAGATGTGCAAGTTGAGGGGGAATCATTTGTATGTTCTGTGGAAGAGAACCCCCAATCTGATTTTGAGAAACAGTCAAAGGACTGTATTTGTTAGCATACGCTGACTTCAGTTTGGACTTCTGGTCATACGCTGCCTTTTTATTAGCATATACTGGCTTTGGCTCAGCGTACGCTGCCTGATGTTGGCTTTTGTACGCTGCCTTTGCCGTACGCTGTCCTTTGGATGCCATACGCTCAGAGTCATCAATGGCTAAAGAGCCGACTGCTGTCGTAAGAATAGAGGGAGAAGGGACCTTGACATATCCAGAGATGGTTTTCCTTGTACACGCTGACTTGGTTAAAGAACCAACTTTGTCAGTGTGACTAGGAGAAGCCACTGATGCCGTGTTCCGAGAAGCCGAAGTGTGCTTCATGGAAGTTGAAGACGTGTTCTTGTCAGCATGAGAAGTGACAGAAGCGTCTCGGACTGCTGCAGAAGACTTAGGGACATAGACGGAGTGTCCCTTCTTCTTGGCAGCAGAAAGAGCGGAGGAAGCAGTGCGGCCCTCCTTCGCCTTGAGCATTTCTTCATAAGCCGATTGGTCGAATTGTACAACCATCGTCTTCTTCGTCAAGCCGATCGACGAAGTATCGCATTGAGTTGTTGCTATCTCATTGGAGGAGACAGCTTTCCCTAGCAGAGTCGCCAATTTGTTTTCCATAAATAAATTCACTTTATTTATTTTGTATCTGAGGAAATTACAACTGTAGGAATCTAATCTAGAAGACGATTACTTTATCCCTTGGACGATGCGATGAAGAATACTCGAACTTTGAAGAACTTGGACAGCAACTGGGCAATCTCTCAGTTCTCTCTGAAATTGTCTATAGTGTCTGATGAAGATGAAGAAACTCTTTTTTATAGAGTTCAGGATAACTGTCCTTAAGCATATGCTCAGGTAGTTACTTGACGTGTGCATAACTGCAGGGACGCGTGGCGAATTCTGATGGAGACACATTAGCGTGCGGTTGAAAGTAGTGGAGCATGTTCAGGAGAGATTGATGGCCTGGATGCCACGTTGCATAACTTCTAGAGAAGTGGATAACTGGTACAGGAAACGTGAGAACGTGTGTTGACTGTAATCCTGGATATGGTTGCTGTAATACGCTGCCTCGTTGAAGGAGGGTTATACGCTGACTTGGATGATGTAGAAACAAAATAAAGCTGATACGCTTACTGGAGAAGAAAGGAGTCGTACGCTCACTTGATGAGGAAGGAGTCGTATAGACTTCATACGCTCACTGAAGAAGGAAGGAGTCGTATAGACTTCATACGCTCACTGAAGAAGGAAGGAGTCGTATAGACTTCATACGCTCAATGAAGAAGGAAGGAGTCGTATAGACTTCATACGCTCAATGAAGAAGGAAGGAGTCGTATAGACTTCATACGCTCACTGAAGAAGGAGCCACGTGGCCATCATCAATCTTCTCTGATAAGCCATATCTTCAAATAACTGTCAAAAGATTTTCTCGAGCGTCGTGACTGCAGATATGACGGCTGACAGACTGTCAAAACTGACAGTAATGATGGCTTTGCATTAATGATCTGCTGAGCTGTCCTCGTAAAAGACAAAACCAACTCTTCGAATACATATACGACGGTTGCTCTTTTTATGACAACTATCTTTGCACGAAAAGACGAGACGTCAGATTCATTCTTCATTTAATATATGTTGTACTGCCACTTTAAGAAGAAATAATAAAATATCCACTAAGCGTATGACTTTTGATAAGCGTATGGCCTTGAGCGTAAGGATTAAAATGACAGCGTGTCATAATTTTCCACATCCTACAACTATTTGTATTGGACTACATATTGAGTTGTTTTTGTATTAGACTATTTGTACTGTCCTCCGACCCTCATCCCTCGGCAATGATGATACGACAACCAACAAGAGAGAATACTCTGAGAGATCCATCTGAGTATGACGTATACTCTGAGAGATCACATTTACAAGAATGATATCAGTAGTGGGATTGAGTGCTGGAGAAGATATTATCAGAGTATACGTCCTACTCAGATGGGTCTCTCACCGTTATTAATTTTTTCTGACGGCATAGTAGATGTGCTCCCTCAACAGATTCTTGCTCCGAGCCAAAACTTTGCCCCGGAGCTCAAGTGGACATCCTTGGTGTAGAGCTCGAGTGAGAGGTTCCTGACAGCATGGTGGTCTCCTTTGTCAAAGTATCCGTGCCCATCCCATATTGGTTGTGGGACGAGCACAGATACTTTGACAAAGGAGACCACCATGCTGTCAGGAACCTCTCACTCGAGCTCTACACCAAGGATATCGACTTGAGCTCCGGGACAAAGTTTTGGCTCAGAGCAAGAATCTATTGACGGAGCACATCCACCATGCTGTCAGAAAAAAATAGTAACGGTGAGAGACCCATCTGAGTAGGACGTATACTCTGATAATATCCCCTCCAGCACTCAATCCCACTACTGATATCATTCTTGTAAAGGTGATCTCTCAGAGTATACGTCCTACTCAGATGGATCTCTCAGAGTATCCTCTCCGGTTGGTTGTGTTCTGAGCCATCCGTCCCAGGGATTTGATTCTGTATTTTGGTTTCTGTATTTTGGCTCCAGCTCCATTTGCATTAATCTACGGTACGACATGGTGATCAGGACATAGTCCCTGCAGCCATTCGACTGGCGAGGTAGAAACTATGTAGCCGTAGATAAAGTTGACTATCTTCCGACCCTCATCCCTCGGCAATGATGATACGACAACCTATCACTATATCTTATATAGTAGTAGATGATGTCTTAGTATTACATTATGTGAGTTCATCTTGATTCTGTTACATTCTTCAGATACTAGATACGATAAGAACATATACTACACCATATATACATAACATAGATGATTCACACTAATGTATGCTAGAATGAATCTTGGGTTGTGTTCTGAGCCATCCGTTCTCACACTTGAAGATAAATCGAATTATAACGACGGATATTAGGTTACTCTTCAGGATAATTGATGTCTATTTTATATTAATTTGGTTTGGTCTATATGATTCTTGGATAATTGGCGTGCATTAAATTCGTATGTGCATATTTGGTCTATATGATTCTTGGATAATTGGTGTGCATTATATATTGGTTTGGTTTATGCATATTTTTGTGAACAGGGAAAGTGCTGCATTTTTTTTCAAAAAAATTCTCAGTTACCGACGGACTAGTGACCGGTTAGCGACGGATATTTTCAGCTCCATTTACATTAGTCTACGGTACGACATGGTGATCAGGACATAGTCCCTGCAGCCATTCGACTGGCGAGGCAGAAACTATGTAGCCGTAGATAAAGTTGCCTGTCCTCCGACCCTCATCCTTCGGCAATGATGATACGACAACCTATTACTATATCTTATATAGTAGTAGATGATGTCTTAGTATTACATTAGTGAGTTCATCTTGATTCTGTTACGTTCTTCAGATACTAGATACGATAAGAACATATACTACACCATATGTACAGAACATAGATGATTCATACTAATGTATGCTAGAATGAATCTTGGCTTGTGTTCTGAGCCATCCGTTCTGATCAAGCATCTTCCTTCTCCTCTCCTCCACCATGGCTCTGAACCAATCTGCTTCTCCCTACTTCCCTTCTTTTTATTTGACTCTCTCAGCCACATATGACATCCAGCTCAAGTGTAGAGTCGGGGGAGAAGAAGTGGGCAGGAAGAAGTGGGCTGGATGTCATATGTGGCTGAGAGAGTCAAATAAAAAGAAAGAAAGTAGGGAGGAGAAGATTGGTTCAGAGCCATGGTGGAGGAGAGGAGAAGGAAGATGCTTGATCAGAACGGATGGCTCAGAACACAAGCCAAGATTCATTCTAGCATACATTAGTGTGAATCATCTATGTTCTTATCGTATATAGTATCTGAAGGACGTAACAGAATCAAGATGAACTCACTAATGTATGCTAGAATGAATCTTGGGTTGTGTTCTGAGCCATTCGTTCCGATACTTGGCAATTAAGCCATTCGACTGGTGAGGCAGAAACTATAAGGCTACTTGCATGTTCTTCCAACTTTAAATTACAAGATTACTACATTAGGTTAAATAAATCACTAACCTCATCGCGGCCAATGTTTACAGTCTTGGTCTCAACTGTCTTCGATTCTATGATCCCATGCTTTCGGAAAATAGACAACGCAGACTCCATAGAATAGAATGGCCTTACATGCAAATCGTCTGTGATTATGTATCTTTTCCCTCCTTTCACAAACACGCCATCCTTGTTGCCTCCATCTGCAACCCCCTCCCACGCAATATCCTCATCCATTGCCTTACCACAGGGACATCGAGCGCCAATAACCGAACTATACAGACGATGAGTCTTGGTGTAGCACTCAAATGTGGGGCACCCGTAAATTCCTCGAGGTTTTAAATCATCGACATTGAGTTTTAAACCCTCACGTAGCCTTTCTGCTTCACTTCTAGGCTCGAGCAGCATCTTCTTGCAAGCTTCGGTCTCCAGATACTTAGTGTCAAGATTCTGGACGCTTTCGTAGAGCATGTCAACGCATCCAAGCGTCAATTTCCTGCCGAGGAAATTGACGCTAGGATGCGTTGACATGCTCTACGAAAGCGTCCAGAATCTTGACACTAAGTATCTGGAGACCGAAACTTGCAAGAAGATGCTGCTCGACCCTAGAAGTGAAGCAGAAAGGCTACGTGAGGGTTTAAAACTCAATGTCGATGATTTAAAACCTCGGCGAATTTGCAGGTGCCCCACATTTGAGTGCTACACCAAGACTCACCGTGATGAGGTTAGTGATTTATTTAACCTAAGACATGGGATCATAGAATCGAAGACAGTTGAGACCAAGACTGTAAACATTATGTGAGTTCATCTTGATTCTGTTACATCCTTCAGATACTAGATACGATAAGAACATATACTATACTATATGTACAGAACGTAGATGATTCACACTAATGTATGCTAGAATGAATTTTGGATTGTGTTCTGAGCCATTCGTTCCCATACTTGGCAATTAAGCATGTGAAATAGAACTGATTATGTTTAGTTTGTCTTACGATACAGATTTTCACATCCAAATTGAAATGGATCGTTACTTCGTTGTTCGTACATGGATGTACTAGCGGATCAACCTCCTGGACCGTAGGTACTTATAAGTATTGACCGTATCGGATTAGTATCGATCTATCATTTTGGTATGGGCCGTATCGGTTGGTATTGGTCTTAGCGAATTGGTATCGTCCTATCCGATATGTATCGGCCGTATAGCTAGGATTCATATTGGCCTTATCGATTTGGTATCGGTCATATCCGATAGGTATCGGCCGTGTTGGATTATTATATACCATTTCGGATTAGTATCGTGGAAGGTTTAGTAACAACTGTACTTGGATTTCTCTCTTCTAGAGCTAGATTACCATTGCAAGAGAGTCACGAGAGCGTAGATGGCCAGTTACAGAACATACATACTTCCTTTTCAATCTTGCTTTTCCTGATAGAAAAGGAAGTATGTATGTTACTGTAACTGGCCAATCACGATCTGGTGATTCTCTTACAATGGTATTCTAGCTCAAGAAAAGAGAAATCCAAGTACAGTTGTTACTAAACCTTCCACGATACTAATCCGAAATAGTCTATACTAATCCAATACGGCCGATACCTATCGTATATGACCGATACCAAATCGATAAGGCCAATATGAATCCTAACTATTCGGCCGATACATGTACATATCGGATATAGGACGATACCAATTTGTTAAGGCCAATACCAATATGATACGTCCTATACCAAACCGATAAACCGATACTAATCTGATACACTAGATACTAAGTACATCTGGCCTATACCAGCGGGTCCACAAATTACTGCACGATAGGCCCAACGACTCCAGTTACATCCGCTTATTGGTGAGTACATGATTACATAGTAATTCTGTTAGTCTTGTGATACAGATTTTTACTCTCTCATGCTACCAACGTCACGACTTTTTCAGTCCTGCTCCCTCTAATGATGATGAACGCAAAAAACCAACGTCACAACTTTTATAACTTGAGTAAATTTCTTTACCCTATATGAAAATTTCTGTTGTCAGAAAGATGGCTCCTAGGACTCGTCGAGGTGGTGCTGCTAGTCGAGGAAGGGGTCGAGGCAAGAAACTCTTGGAGGTCGACACGGAGGAAGTCTCCGTCGTCAAACAAGAGCCGGTGACTGTTAAGGAGAAGGTGTTACCAAAGGTCGAGGTCAAGGAAGAACCGATGACCATCAGGGAAGAGATTGCTCCCAAGCTTGAAGCTAAGGAGGAGCCACCGTCAGAGAGTAGTAGCATCAGGACCGACCCTCTTGTCCCTACAGAAGACCTCAACCAGATTGAGCCTTCGTATGCAAAGTGGCTGATAGAATGGTACATGCCTCAACGCAACTATCATCCCTGGCTGTGAGGATTCATCGTCTGACTTATGGTCTTTGTTGAGGCTAAAGTCGATTTTCCTATGTGTTTTGGAATATTTGTGAAAATTTTGGAATATTTGTGCTATGATCGGTCGCCAGCGATGGATATTAGGTTACTGTAACTGGCCAACTCTTTCCTATGTGTTTTGGAATATTTGTGAAAAATTTGGAATATTTGTGCTATGATCGGATTATAACGATGGATATTAGGTTACTCTTCCGGATAATTGATGTCTATTTTATATTAATTTGGTTTGGTCTATATGATTGTTGGATAATTGGTGTGCATTAAATTCGTATGTGCATATTTGGTCTATGTGATTCTTGGATAATTGGTGTGCATAATATATTTGGTCTATGTGATTGTTGGATAATTGGTGTGCATTATATATTGGTTTGGTTTATGCAAATTTTTGCGAACAGAAAAAGCGCTGTAATTTTTTTTAAAATATTCTCAGTTAGCGACGGACTTGTGACCGTTTTGCGACGGTTACCACCAGTTTTTGACTACTTTTCGACGATTATTCCGTCGCTAACTGGATATTTGAAAATGTTCCCAGGTAGCGACGGATGGTCGACGGATTATCCGTCGGCATGGTATATTGTTCGACGGAATAGCGACGACCTATCCGTCGCCCTTGTTCTAGAAATAACAAGAATTTCCAGAACAAGATCGACGGTTAATCCGTCCGTATTCCGTCGATATATATCGACGGAATAGCGACGACTTATCCGTCGCCATGTTGCTGGAAATGACATGAATTTCCAGAAGCTGATCGACGGATTTTTTGTCAGAAAATCGTCGCTAATCCGTCCTTTGTTATCGAAGGCATCGACGGATTAGCGACGGCATGATACACTCTGATACGCTATTACGACGGGTTATCGATGGAAATTTACGTCGCTATTGTCTACACATTTCAGTACTTAATACTTGAAAAGGACGCTAGTCCGTCGGAACGTCGTCGCTACTGCTTTGTATTGTTAAGTCGATAAAACGTCACTATTCCATCGCATGTCGACTACGTAGCGACGGACAGTTATTCGCGACGAGCTGATTGCCGACGGATTTTTTTGGCCAAAATCCGTCAGTGATCGGTCGCTAATTGTAATTACCGTCGGATTGGCGACGGATATGGCCGTCGCTAAATCGATAAATTTTGGTAGTGATATGCAATTCTCTGTCAAATTTATATCATGTTGTCTTTTCATTCTACACTTGATAGTAAGGAAAAGTTGGGAGGCTGCTCTCTGGTTTGGTTATATGAGCCCAAACTCGATAACCAAAATGTAGGTCTACTTACCAACTGTTAGTAATAATTCACAACTCTGTATATAGAATCTAGAAATAAAATATAAATTAATGATCTAATCAAAACCAAGACATTAAACGTGGCTCAATGTCATTAAGACAATATTCGTCCCGCACTGGCGCTTACGGTTTAATGGCGATTAGGCTCCCAGGATACAACGGTTCTTCCCTTCGGTAGTAGCACTTCATACCGTAGGAACTCGTCGAAGCAATATTGGTAATCCCTCTCTCTCTCTTAGACTTAATGCTATATGGATGAATGGATTGAGTGTTTGATTCATTCAAGCACTTATGCTTGTATAGAAATAAAGAGACACAATGGAAATGACACACATTTCCAATAAATAGATTTGTACACCTTTTCAGAGATTCGTTGCCACAGATTCGTTGATAGAAAATAATTAATATTACTAAAATTTTAAATATTCATTCAATTTTTTCAACAATTCCCACATGAATGAATATTTGACTGTGTACAATACAAATATAATACAGACACCTTGCAGACGTAATACAGACATATATATAAATATATATATCGAGAGAGAGCTCATTTAAAAAGTTATTGTATCAGGATAGGTAGCTTTTGTCACGCCCCGCTTCCGCAGGAGCGATCGTCCTCGCTAAGGCGTGATGCCGTACAGGCCTAGGTTGCGCCCGTGCAAGGCTAAGTCCAGAAACGGCCGATTTGAGCTAGGCCACAGAGTCGCACAGAGTATCCCCATTTGCAGCAGAAAGTAAATGAACACAAGTTGAAGCGAATTTGAATACTTTATTGATTTTCAAGAAGTTTACAAGCGGCGCTAGGCCGATATTACAAATCGCTCGAGCTCTCTCTCTGAAACATAAAAGGCATGCCAAGTGACTTACAAGATGGAATGATACATGGCGATGTTCTGATACATTATGTCATGTATAGGGTGCTTCAGCTTCTGCAACGTTCCAAGGCCCCAGAGATAGCTCCGCGCCTTAGCACGTTCGAGGAAAGCTCCGCACCCGCCGACGTTTCCTGCTTCCTGCAAGCAGACTGTGGGGTTATCAGTACATTGTTATGCACTGGTGGGGAGGCTAGCTCGCCCACAATGCTATCATTACCAAACACGTTTCATTTACTTTTGTGCACTGTCTATCATTCATTGTCTTTCTAATCTTGCCTTAGGATCAGTTTCGTGGCATATTTCATAGCTTATCTCGTATTCCCATATTCAAGTGTGTGCATGGAAACGAATGCACGACTTACCCATACTTACCGTCCGG